>JAOEGS010014123.1:0-32096 GCA_025447755.1 Corythornis vintsioides
TTTTTTGTTTGGGGTTTATTCTTCCTGGTGGTGTTTTTTGTTTGTTGTGGTTTGTGCCTCCGGTTTTTTTTTTTTTTTTTTTTTTGGTCCCCCCCCCCCCCCCCCCCCCCTGCTTCTTATCTGTAAAGCACTGACTTTGCTGGCATATTCCAAGGGTGGGGTTTCTTAAGCATTAAGGCCCCACTGGGAAGCAATGTATGTTGTAAAGCAGAGATAGTCGCTTCTTTCTCCTCTGAGATCAAAACTCTGCAAGAAGTGGCTAAAGGACCTGAACTGTAACGGTGTAAAATCAAGTGATCTAATGCATTCTGATGGATTTCAGTGATAAACATGTCCAAAAGCAGTACACCAAAGCATTTAGGGATAAGGTCTTGCAGTGTGTTGGGATCCCTAACATGTCAGTGGGGCCTCTCTTGGTAACAGCTGGGTGAGTTGTGGCTGTTTAGATCTTTCTCCTGGGGGAGTCAGGGGATGATTTAACTTGGCTGACATCTGGTTTTAGTCAAGAGGAATGGGGGGTTCTTGGGTCCAGCTGCATGTAGAAAAATAATGTTGAAGATTTGGCTCATAGTGCTTTGTGGCCCAGGAGGTGCAAGGGCAGCAGCACAGCTCTTGGATTCATCAGGACATGTTTTTGGAGATGGTGTTTTCAATGTTGAAAGGAAAAATGCATAAATGTTATTTTCCCATTGATAGCATCTTTCATTTGTTGACTGAAGAATCGTGTCTCTTGTCAAAGCTGTGTATGTTGAAACAGGTGGGGGTCCACATTGCCTTAAGGAAAGGTATAACTCCCTGCAGGTACAGGGGAGTGTTGAAAAAGGGCTCACAGAGATTGTGGTACCTCCATCCTTTACAAGAGCCTCAGCATCATGGAAGGGTTTCTGTTTTGACTCTGCTTTAAGCAGGAAGTTTGGTGAGGTGGTGTCCAGAGGAACTTCATGTGCGCTTGTAGTAGGGCATGTAAACCGTGCCAGCAGCACTGCCCTTCTTGGTCTGCACTGAGCAAAGGACTCACATTCCCTCAGTGCCTCTTTAAAAATGACTGTGTGTCTTTTACCACATTGTTCTGCTTTGGCTGGGTGTGGAGGGAACTAAATACTACCTGGTATGTGCTCTTAGCTTTTTATATCCTTTAGAAGTTAGAGACTACAATGTGTGACCAAGAATACAATATATTCTAGCTTCCTATGTCTTTTGGGCTGTCAGTTCTGCAAAACACTTGTTTAGTTGGGCATCTTATGGCCCATGTGCTTCTATTCTGAGCAGCAGAAGTGCTTTCAGTTGGAGACATAAAAATGTCTTAGCTGTGACACGGTGTTTGAGCCTTCCTGCTGCGGATGTAAAATCCATATGGCAGTGAGTCTTAATTGAAACCTGCTGGAGTTAATTTTCTTCTGCAGTGCATTATATAAAATATTATACTTTATGCAGCTGACTTGAAAGATTACCCTTAATGAGACATTTCTAATCAAATAGCCCTATTCCTTTCTGTAATTCTGTTTCTTTCTAAGAAACATGATTACGAGTTACATAAACCCCTTCAATCTGATGTTCTAGTTATCAAATATGGTCTATATGATTTATTAAATATTTCATGCCATGGATTTTAGGTCAAAATCATTCACTACAGCATTGTTACCATGTGGGCGAGTCCTTCCAGGTATGTTGTGTAGTGAAAAGCTTGTCTGAAATCAGAACTTGTTGCTGGAAAAGTTAGGTCTCCAAATAACTTTTAGATCAGATGTTTATGATACTTTCTGGTGTTTGTTGCTCTTTGGTCAGACCGTTAGGTCAGTTTGCAGGGGAGTATGTTTTGTGATTGAAAAACAGTCTGGAGAAAGAAATACAAAAGCTGATGTAGCTTAAAGTATATTCCCCAAAGCACATTACTCCAAGAGTGTGGAATGTGTTGGTGGGAGGCTTAAGTTTTAGTGAGATGTTGTTCCATGCGTGCAGGACTCCTTCACTTCCTAAATAATTGTTTCCATCTGCATAGCTTATTCCATCAGCCCCAGGGCTGCTTGGGACTGGGCTGTCAATCTGCCTGCAAAATTTGGGTCTGCTGGTAAAATGAGCATTTCTTGCTAAATCCTCTGCTACCCATCTCTGAAGGGAACTTTGCTGTTGTTACACATAAATGTAACAGGACTATCCCCACTGAGGGACCTTTCAAAATAAACAATGTTGTGGTCTTTCTTTTTTGTCCTTTTAAATGTTTAGAGGAATAAGTGTCAGGACCCTCCGATATTTCTGCATAATACCTGGCTAATTCACTGGATGTCTGAGAATTGTTTGGTTTTTATATAATATGAATTGCTGTCCATCTTGGATACCTTACAGAGTCCCTGGCTACTTTAATTGAATGCTGTGGGTTATGGTCTGTAGAGGTCCCCATGAACATACACACTGCCATCATATGGTGGAGATTGAGTGTAGGAAATGACACTGAACACAACGTAGAGTTGAGCCTGTAGCCTTTCAGTGAACAGCTTGGCTGAGACCCAAACACACTTCCAAGTGCATGAATTCCTGTTTGTTGATTTTGTGGCACTATTGTACTTATTCCTTTGTCCTGTTTTGCCCTTTTGTAGAAGGTTCCTTCTAGGATGATGAACTTTGTTAGCAGCGGAGGGTGGTACTGACATGTGTTACTGTTGTGTGGATGTTGGGAAGTGACTGCTAAAGAGGTTGTGAGGGAACCAGCTTCACAATTACACACTGATAGTTGGGTAGCAGGCAGTGCTGTGATGCAGTGGTGACAGCAGGGCCAGGAGTTACTGTTTTGTACTTCTTGGGTATCCCTTTCTGGGTCACCTAATGAAGCATGGGAGATGTCATTGTGACTAAGAAATAGTGGAGTGGCACAAATGCAGAGTACACTTCACCTTGCCTCTGCACTCTTGGAAGGGTCTCATTTCTGATTTAGTTAAGGTCAGTGAAGTGCCTTTTTCCTGTAAGAGGTGGCATAACAGGCATAACAGATGTATCTGTTCTGTATTCTTCAGTTTATGGTAAACCTTCACTGGGCTTGGCATGTGGTGGATGTGGAGAGCACACGCAGAGGAAAGGAGATCTGTGTTTTGGAGTGCCTGGGTGTTTGAATGGCTTTTCTGTAGCACTGAGAGTTTGGGAAGATTACTTCTGTCTCATACTTCTGTGTGAGTCTGTCTTGCTGCTGGTAGTTGCTGTTCAGCTGTGATCAAAACTTTTTCACTGCTGCCAAGTTAATGGTTATGCTGGAGCCTGGAGAGCTCTGATTTCTCGTAGTGTCTGAATGTACACAATTGAGCATGCTGCCAGTGCTTGAACACTCATTTCTCCTGCTTGATCATGCTCCTGGCGCCCCTAACCAAGTGACCAACACTAGAAATGAAAGCAATATTTCTTGCCTGGAGGGTGTGTGTAAGCTCCTGGGTGAACAGGAGCCTGTAACTCTTGAAAGGTTTGTAGCAGGTGGCCAATATATAATGGAACTGGAAGGATATCCTCTTTAGGCAACAAATAAGTACAGCTTTGCTGATTGAAGTTGTTTTTCTCGGTCAAGGTAAAGCACAGACAATGTTAACGTTTGAAAACAAGAGGACTAACACAGTGGACGGAAATCCTTGCATGCTTCAGGGCGGAAGGCAGACATGAGGCTGCAGTATATACATCCCTGCAGCTGATCACAGACACCATTGTTTTGGTCAGATATTCCAGAATCCTGGACGCACTCCAGTTTGTGCATAAGAAGGGTAGAAGTAGATGAAGGTAACAGCTGTATTTATCCGTAGTATTTCCTTTGACTAATGGCAGAGGAAGGATGACTCCTGGGAGAAGTCTTTCTAATGATACCCTTAATCCAAGACTTTCAGAGTTCTTTCACTTGGTGCTTCCTACACTCTCTTGGCCAGCTTAAGCAAGTGCGAAACTGCCTTATGTTGCAGGCCAGGAAGAGTTTGGAGTAAGCATGGACCTAGCAAAGCAGCTGGAAGAATTCAAGGCTTTAATTAAAAACTAGAAAACAGTGTGGAAAAAGCTTTCTGGATAATGTTTTTTTGCAAAGCTTATTCCAGCTGCAGTGATGTGTTAGCTGGAAGGAAACCTGACTGTACAGGCATCTGTGAGTAGGACTAAGGATCTGCTTCTTTAAGGCTGTTTTGTGAATTCCTCTAGTGAGGTCTGTGCAGTTTTGTAGAGGATTAGCATTACCTCACTGCAGTGTCAGCAAAGCAGATGGCAAAGCAAAACTAGTCTTGGTAAAGGTCAAGAAGCTGCTGCTTGATTGCTAGCTGGGGATCTAGGAATATCTTTTAACCCTTTACAAGTACTTTTTCTGACAGTAGTACTGGCTGAAGTGTCATGGTCCATTTGCTCCACTCAGTTATGGGAGGTAGTATCCTGTGAATCTAACCTTGTTACATGAGTTCATTAGCTAAAAATCAAACAAGGGCTCAGTCCCATTTTGATGGCCTGGTGTAACTTCTTAAATCTCTGGTTTGTTACTTCATTAATTCATAAATTCACCAAGTCAGGTGCTTATGAGGAAGTCAGTGTCCCAGCTGGTGTTAAGAGTGCTCATCCTCCTCCATCACAGTGCAGGTGTCCCAGTACCACAGTGGGAAGCCTGGGAGCCTCAGATGCTTGAAAGCTTTTTGGATAAGGTGATACTTATGCTTGCTGTCACAGAAGTTTGGTTTCTACCATTCCTGTGGATTGCTTCAGTTAATGAAGAAAATGGGCTCAGAAAATGTTGGGCTCAGAAAATGCCCAACAGTTACTTTTGCACAGCTGCAAGGACAGCAGGTCTTACCTTCTCCTCTCCTTTGTGTCCAGCATAAATGTAGGTCTTGCTTTTAGCCTGACCAGCACAGGTCAGGCTAAACTGTGTCATCATGAGCTGCATGTTGGGCCAAAACCTGAGCAGGAGTCAAGTCAGTGGCCACAGTCAAGTGATGTGTTAGAAAATATCTATTGTACAGAAGTTTGGTTGCTTAGACCAGCCTGGTAAAAACACATAGTCCTGAATGTCAGTTTGGTTATAAGGATTCTTCAGACTTACTAGAGCTTCAAGGTAAAACATAGTGTTATATTGTGTGTAGGTCTTTAGATGTGAAATCTTAGTTTTCATCTCACCTGTGAGTCTTAATTGAGTTAATTGAGTCTTAATTCTTTAACTTGTGGGGTTCACTGTTTTCTCAGTGAATGATCTGCATGCTGTCACCTTTTTGTCTTGGCAATAGCACTGTGCTACTTTGAATTTGCACACTGGGTGTAAACTGAAGAATAAAAAGCTGTTGCGCAACATTACTTAACATTGCTACCTGAGACTTCATGTGTCTGATCAATTTCTTCTTTAGCCCTGTAGGCAGAGAAGTGGGTTTTTACACAAAAGCAAACAGCATGTGGGGAATTACAGGCACTGCTCTAGTCTCTGACTGACCTTTGAAGTGATTGTGCGTCACTAACCTCACCTGCCCTGTGTTCTTCTGTTAAATCCTGCACTGCAAAGCTGTTTGGAGATGTCTGTAGCAAGCTCTTTGATCCCCTTGTTGGTCTCTAAGTCTTAGACTGTGTCTGCAATCTTCCTATTATGGTTTTCATGAAGACTCATGTAATTAAATTTTGTCATTAATATTTTGGAAAAGCAAGACCTCTCCTAATGAGTTAACAAGCTCTTGACTACTAATAGTTCTGCAAGAGTACTGAGTTGGATTGTGCAATCAAGATCAACATCTCAAGTAGCTTTCTTCCAGCTGTTGCATCGTTTATAGATGAAACTAGTACAGACAAGCTCCATGTGGTGATTTCAGCACAGGGTGCCAGCATAGCAGAAATGGTGACAGCTGGCTTAAACTCCTGAGCCTTTAAAGCAGTAGCCTAGTTCTGTTTCTGTCCCAGCTCTCCTCTAGTGGACAAATGAGGACAATGTGCATAAATACAAATTATGGGCCACTTGTAGTCTCTGCATACACAGAGAGAAGCTTGGATTCCTCCTGATGGACCCATTACTGCTGAAGAAATGACAAAGTAAACCAGAAGCCTGTTAGGATATATGATAGCACTTCTGAGGACAAGGATAACTTCTGCTTATGAATGGAACAACTGGCACTTATTATTTCCTGGCTGCTAAGTAAAAACTTCTGCTACTAGTACAATTTTCTTTTTATTTTGGAAATAACTGAGCAACAGGGATCTGAAAAACTGCTGTTCCCTTTGAGGGAGGAGGATCATTCTTTTCTCCTTCTCAGAGGTGATGGATGTGCCACCCCTAAATGAGCATGGTGGCATTTGATGCCCCAGTAAATGCCCTGTATCCATGTGTGTAGGGGCAATGTATGCTGAGATATTTGGCAAGTCTTTTTCTCTGGATCTTGAATTTGGAGAATTAGGTAAGTGGATTTAGTTTTGATTCTAATCATTAATTCAAGAAGACATACTTCAGTAACACAGAGGGGGTTCCATCCTAATATCTGGAGTACCTTCAGCAACTTGACAGTAGAAAATCTTCTGAGGAGATTTAAAAAGAAAAATAAAATCTGTCCAAAAGACCCTGAATAAGGCGTTGCTCTGAAAACTGTATTTGTATTTAGTCCACACGCTGGTATGCAGATGTTTCACTTTTAATCTTAATAAATAGTTTAGTTGTATAATGATGATCAGGTCGCTTCTACTTTTCTCCTCCCCTTGTCTTCCCATCCTTTCTAAAGCTTTAGCTTATCTGAGTCAAACCATCAGTAGCTATTGTTCAGTTGTCTCATAACCTTGGTAGTTGTGAAGCATTTGCTCTGCACTGGTTGTGGGGCTGTGCCATCTGCATTCTCTTCTGTCAGGAGTGGATGTTTGGCATTCTTTGGGCAGTAACTCCTGTGGGATGCCCTGACTCATGGTGAGTTCAGCCCATGGAGCCCATCCCGCTGCTTGTGATTATTGTGCAGGAAATAAACAAGATGACAATCTATTACGGCTTTGGCCTGAGAACTGGGGCAGCAGAGTAAGATAGTCCATTTCTGGTCCTCTTCTTTGTAGCTCTTCCCCTCCATTACCCAGAGGGAATGGAAAATCCAACTTGCAAAAAATTTAAATGAGGTTTGTGAAATGGGCTGGGGTGCGAGCTTGGGAATTTGAGCTTTTGCATATTATTTTTTTCTGTGAAGAAGGAGGTGCTGGGGGCAAGCTCTGCAGTGTGCTCCAGTCCCAAATGAGCTTGACTTACATAGCTGGCTGGAGTGAGATGGTGGTTACTCGCTGCAGCCCGAGAGGGAAGCGACTGCTGATCCTGTGTCCCATCTCCTTTGTTGCACCTTAGAAGTGATGTGGAGCTCTTGGTCAACTGGGTGCACTGAAAACAGGTCCTTGTGTTTGAAGGAAGTGAACAAGCAGCTTGGTGATTTTCAATCTGTTGTCTGTCACTTCTTTCTGCCTTGGGTGTCCAGCAAGCAAGATGAGTTTTTTACAGGGCACAGCACCCAGTAGATGTCAGGCATGTGTTTGAACAGGGAGGTAAACAACATCATCTGCAGAAACCTGCCAAGACTACTTCTTACTTTATACAGTCTGAAAATGCCCAGGAGGCAGAAACATATTCAATTTAAATTAGTAAGTCTTGGTTATTCATCAGAATAAGTGTTTTTGTGCATTAAGAATAGCTGCTGTGTCTTAGTGCTTCCTCCCATTGTTACAACTCTTCTTTAAGCAGTGGAAATGTTTGGGGTGGTTTAAATGACATTTACAGTAGTAATTAGGTTTAAGCAGCTGTCTAAAGAGTGAATGAGTTTGACATTTTTTATTTTGCCCCCTGCCTCCCTTCTCCTTTATCCTTCCAAGCCATGACACTGTCAAACAGGGTGGGCAGCTGAAAGCAGGCATGTACCCAACCACTGTGTCTGGTGAGATCTCTGCTCAGAGCTGCTGCTTCTGATGGTAACATGATGAAGTGGCTCTGGCTTTGACTGCCAGATGGTTAGTCCTTCTCTGCTGCAGCAGCTCATCCAGCCACATAGCAGGGGTTCCTCCTTTGCCCTGTTTTTTTTTTCTTAAATGTGAGATTAATAGCCATCTGCATGCAAACAATCTCAGTTTAGGAAGCATCTGTTCCTGCTGTTTGTCACCTGCTTGAAGTCCTAATCCTCTGTTTGTCACAACTCTTGGGTGCAGTAAAGATTATGTGCTCTAACATAAGGCCTTTGGCTTCTGGCAGGTTGGGTTTTACAGTGAGGTGGATCTGACTGTTCATCTTTGGGTTTGAGTCACCCTTGGTGGGAGTAGAGGAGGGAGGGTCAAGGGGGTGATGCTGGGCTGTCAGTGATGGTGATGCTTTACCTCTCCACTGGCACTGGGTTGATGCCCTAACTCCCATAGCTGTGCCTGTATGTCTCTCAGTAGGATGGCAAATTAGGTCTTGTCTCGTGAAGTACAGTCATGAGCGGAAACACTTTGTAGGGTCTGAGTGTTGCTGCAGTTGTTTCTCGACAGCTATTGAGCTGAGAGATGCTTGTGGGATCTTCCATCTCAGGGCAGAGCAGAGGCAGCGGGTGTTGCAGGGCTGGGAGCACTGGTGCCTGTGAACAGATGTGGCTGCAGCTTAGTGCTTCGCCACAGCCTGGACGTTTCCTGCCTGGCAGACTGAGAACAAACTGGGACTTGGGGAATCTCACCACCTCCATGACTCCAGAAACTGAAATAATCTCTTAATCTCAGTTGGTCCATGTGACAGATAGGTAACACTGCTTGAGGAGTTTCTTGATATGCAACAGGGTGGAGGGGCAATAAATTGTTTTCAGCTTTCCTAATATGATGTACTCTGGAAAAATAAACCTACTGGAATGAGAGTGGTGTGATTTTGGCTATGTTCAGGTTTTCCCCCTCTACTTCACAGTGTAGTGTGATTGCTTTTGATTTTCATGGTAACAAATTACTTCAGGGATGCTTGTAAAATGTAACACTGCCAAAAGATCTTGCAATGCAGCTCAGGAGGATTGTGTTCAATGTAACCTGGAGGCACCAACACTGAGCTCTGTCAGGAGGTGTTCAGGGGCAGGTTTCCCAGGCTGGCGGGGTCCTCGTGGTCTTTATCTCTCCAGCCTGCACATGATTTGCCCACTTGAAATTCCTGATTATCCAAAAGCATGTTGCATGTTTTCCCCCTTTCTTTTTGTTACTGCAAAATTCAGGTTTGCTGAGCAAGCCAAGTCATGTTGGTTTGGCAGGATGTGTAGATAGTTTCAGAAATAACTCTTTCACTAAAGCTGTGACGATAACAGCTCTGGGTCTGGACCAGTGATTCATATGAACTAGTTGGCTGCTGAGATCATTGCTGTGTCTCTTTGTCTCCATATTTGAGTAAGATTCAGCTTCTGTGATCCAGATGATCTCGTCCTAGTGGGCTTGGCTTATCTGTGATGATGCCAGATGTCTTGGAGCATGAAACATGCTGGAGAGCTCAAAACTAGAGTTGGAATATTTATCCTGCTTCAGTCTTGTCCAAAAATGCAGACTCAGGTGGCCTCTTGTCCTCTTCCTTCAGCTCATTCCTCACAAGCTAGGAAATAAACTGATTATTCCTCTCGAGTGTCATGAATAACCAAAATCCACACGAGTGAATATGCAAGAGGCTGTAGGTGATACTGCAGCAGTTATTATCCACAGAGATCTTACTTTCAGTAACGCTTGTGTACAGTTTTATATGAGTAATCAAAGCTGCTTTTACAATCAAAGAACGCTGTTTTCATTCTGGATACTTGAAATTCTCCCTGGTTGTGCAACAAGCCTGCTGGAATTATTACTGCTATGCAACTATGAAGTTCGTTTGTGCGAGTGTATGTCTGTCTGTCTGAAAATTTGCTGGCCATAAAGGACAAGGTGCTGGCCGAAGTTATAAAAGAACTGTAATGAGGAGGACCATAGCTCAGGGATAAATGTCATTGTAGACTGTTGTACCCATCTACTTGCAGGCTGGCAAGATGTGCTTTTGCCTCCAGGAGAAGGAATAGCCTGAAACCCCACCACTTGTTTCAGGGCAAGGTGAGCTTGATGAGAAGCTGTTTGGAATGTCTGGATGCTCCGTGGGGGGAAATAAAGCTTTCCTGAGTTTGGACAAACAATGAAGCATAGAGCTGCCACAAAAAAAAGAAACAAACCCTCAGATGGTTTTGTTGTCCCTCCTTCCTCTGCCCTCCCACATCTCATGCCCTGTGTGGTCATGTTTGCTTCTGACTGATGTAGCTTTGCAGCAGCTGGTGTCTCTAAACCTGAATAAAAGCATCAGAATTGTTTTGATTTGCTTTTTGTATGTTGTTAAGGTATTTATTGCTGGATTATTATTTTTTTTTAATAATTAGATATTAGGAAGAAATTATTTACTGTGAGGATGGTGAGACACTGGCACAGGTTGCCCCGAGAAGTTGTGCACACCCTGTACCTGGAAATGTTCCATGGAATTTTTAATTTGATCCCTTATTATTCTCCCTCGGACCACTTGTTAGAGAATAAAACAAGAAATATAACACGTATTGTATATGCAAGGCCAATGGGTTTACTGGGAACAAGAGCACCCTGGGCGAACCAGCTCTAACTCCAGCTGCACAGGAGAGCTGTCTCATGGGTACGTTCAGTTATCTGGAGAAAGACCCACCTTTGGCAGGGTGGTTCCTTTTCAGTGGAGGGCAAAGTCTTGGTTTGCTTTTGTGTATCTAAAATTTTGGGGAGAGGAATAAAATTTTGGAGGTATTATGGGTAAGAAGAAGGGAGAGGGGGGAATTTCCCATGGGTAATTTTGTATAGTTAGCACGGGATCTTTTAGATATCCCAGAGAAAACATTCTTCCCCCACCTGCCCTGGGGGCTGATGTTTGGGCAGCATTCCTTCTACAGCAGATCTCTGTGGGTTTGAGGCAGGGGAAAAGTGGCCGGACTAAAGTGGTGGCTGGGAAAATAGCTGTGTTCATGAGTAAGCACCAAAACTGAGATGGCTTCTTAACATCTTTTTATGAGGATTGTCTCTAAAATAGCTGCTGCTCTTTGAGCCGCTGCAGGCAAAAGAGGCCGAGGCACAGCTCTGGTCTTACTCAGAATATTGGCAATAGGGAACAGGGTTATTACCTGTGCTGGAGAAACTTTGCATGGCTTTGTCCCTTTAATTTCAAGACTGAGTAGTAAATGTTAAAGGGAAGTTCCAGAAACACTGTGAAAGGAGGTTTTCTGGAGAGAATAACAAGAACAAAACCTGTTATGATGGCTCCAGGGAATGTGATTTAATGCTTTAACCCTTTGCTCGCTTGTGTGTTGCTTGTTGATGAGTTTTTAAGGAAGGATCTGGATCTTGCAAAATAATCTCTGTGGGTGTTGCAGGTTTAACGCTGCTCTTTCAACACCAGAGTTGTACAATCCTGCTGGGATTTGTTCACTGCTCAGCTATGGCAGGAAATGCTGAATTTGCTTTTTTAAATAAGCTCTCACTTTTTTTTTTTGTGCCCCCCTTGCCCCGAGTTCCCAGGGAGATATTCTGTGCTTTATTTGTGTTGTCTTATTTCAGAGTATGTTTTTTGAGGAGAAAATACTCTGACGACTCATCCCAGTGCTGCTTTTGGGAACCTACTTTTTCACCTGGCTGAGGCTTGAGTTACTGTTTAGCAAGCCTTAGCTGCATCCCAGGCTAGGAAACAACTCCTTGCTATTTTCTGCTTACACCAGGAGCTGCATGCTGACTGTGGGCTGTGTCCTTCAGCCCACGTCCCAGGTGTGGGTGGCTCAGCCCTGGGCAGCACTGCCTTGAAAGTGCAGGTGGATTTTCCGTCCCTTCTGCTTGGTCGGTCAGGGTGGGTGGATGCAGGGAGGGAGGGAAGAATGTTCACAGCTACCCGATTGGCACCTCATGGGTGATGAGGAGTCAGCCACAGGGCTTGGCAGCTGCTCCTCAGCTTGACAGTGGAGGGACACGGGTGGACTGAGCAACACTCTCCTACTGCCTGGACATGGACAAGTGTGGCACGTGTGGCTCCAGGGTGACCAGGAGTGGGATCATCCCCAGGCCTCAGGTGGTGTTGGCACCGGCCTGGCCAGCCAGTGGTGTCTGGCTCGGAAGCCTTGGCAGGTATTGAGCATGGTCATGGCGTATGGGGCTGATCACTGTTCTTCTTCCTCCTGAGGCAGGGCGTAGGGGCAGGGCAATACCTTGGGCAGGAGAGGTAGGAACAAGGTAAAGTTCTACCATTGAGCAGGCTGTAATATACTCTTTCAACCTGTACTTTGACTGCCTTGATCCTGAAATGAAATGTGTTTAAAACCCTTTTTTTTTTTTTTCATTTTGGTGTTAAGTGTAATTGGGATGAGTGCAGCAAGGTTTGGAAGTGGGACCTGGGGGGGGAGGGGGGGTGCATGTGTGGCTGCGGGGCTAAGTTGCAGACAGTGTGTTTCCTTGTGATTTTGTGGTAAAGCTGCCCTGGCAGCACGAGGAGCTTGAGGGCCGTCCAGGGATCTGTAGAACCATATGATGGTAAGAACTGCAGATTTATAAATATTGAGCAAAGCAAAGATACTAAAGGATACAACTGAATACTGAACTGCTTTGATTGGCAAACACTGTATTGTTTGTCTGCTTAAAGACACTGACTGACTTTTAAGAGTTCATCTGATTTGTCTTTGCATCAGCTTCGAAGTTGCAGCAAATTTCACAACTCCCAGCTGCAGTTTGTGTGAATGTGTCCTCAATGATTTTATTTCCATCTATTTCATGACAACATGATGTAGATCATGTCATGTTTCTATCCAACTTCTTTTTCCTAATCTGCTTTGACCTTTTGTGTAGAAGTAAGAAAGGAAAAAAAAAGTTCCCAGACAAAATTTGAGATGTAAAACAAAATATATTTAATAATAATCTCTGGCGGAGTGACATAGGAGTAATATGGTAAATTACTTTAAAATTACCCATGTGTAAGAGGACTAGACTAGTACCTTAAGCATTACAGTTTCTTTGATAAAAATCAAAACATTCAGTAACAAGTTACGGTTTTTGCCAAACAAGTTAGTTGAGTTCCAGTGTTTGTAATGATGCCAGAACTCCTCTGTGGTCAGGTCTGAAGAGGTGCTACAGCAGGAATGGCAAAGTTCGCTCACTAACTTTGACCAAAACATTTAACTCCTTGTGAGTGGCAATTTGCATCTGTTCATTCAGGCCTTGCTGGTGGGCATCCCATGTGTAACTAAACCTCCCTGCTAGGACTGACCTAAAGCATGCCTATAGAATAAGGAGATGATATGCCAGACATCCTGGTCTTCTAATTAATTGACTTTAATGACTGTTTATTTTTGAAGCAGTAGCTGTGGCATGTTCACTGGGTTCCCATTAAGACACCTACCAGTTTACCCAGCACCGGTGGTGTTGTGCCCTCAAAACTACACTGAGAAAAAGCTTTTGCTGAGCCACATCTCCCTTCTTTTGTTCCTCTGCTCAGTGTTGTAAAGCCTGTGGTCCCCAAGGTGGCCAGTGGCTGGGGTTGGTGGCCAGAAGCTGGGGTTGGTGGCCCTTGCACTTGCAGGTGGCACTCCAGTTAAGAGTTCTAGAATTAGCTATAAATATCAACCAAGGACAGGCTTTTCATGGCCATGTAATAGCCAAGCAGTTCGTCTTATGTGTAATAACTCCTACCTGAGAAATACAAGCAAGGAGCTTATGACTGTCCTTCCTGTCTTCCTGCATCCCTAGACCTCTCATGAGTGAAGTAGAGCTGGATTCCAGCACGTTTCTCAACCCCTCCTTGCTTTGTGCTGGTCAGCAGGTTACTCGTGACCTCTTCAAAGTCTCTTGCCCATTCCTATACATCTGAGCAACAACTTTTAGTTACTCATTCTCTGATGTAATCTAGGTACAGCTGGTAGAATAGGCTACAAGAAATATGAATAAGTTCTATCATCCTGATTTACATTGAAGATGTCACAGGAAAAAATGACATGCTGAGAGAGTTGGGCTTTTTCAGCCTGGAGAAGGCTCTGGGGAAATCTACCAGTACCTGAAAGGGGGCCTACAAGAAAGCTGGGCTGGGTCTTCTTACAAGGGCTTATAGTGATAGGACAAGGGGAAATGGCTTCAAACTAGAAGAGGGGAGATTTAGATTACAAATTAGGAAGAAGTTCTTTACTGAGGGTGGTGAGACACTGGAACAAGTTGCCTAGGGAAGTTGTGGATCCTCCATCCCCAAATATGTTCAAGAACAGGTTGGATGGGAATTTGAGCAGCCTGGTCTAGTGGGAAATGTCCCTGCCCATGGCAGGGGGGTTGGAATGACATGATATGTAAGGTCCCTTCCAATCCAAACCATTCTATGACTCTATGATAAATATTAAGTATGTATGAATCTGCTTTTGTAAAATACCTTTGTGTTAAGGAATGATCATGCACAAAGTAAGTTCACAACCTTTTTATGAAGGATTCAAACACACCAGCAGCTTTTCCTCAGCAAGCCCTGTGGTCCCTCACCCCCTGTGTCCCTAAACTGGGTGGCTGAGGTGTATAGAGCTTGAGCATCTTGCCTAAAGTCCCAGCAGTGATGGAAATAAAGTCAAGGTGTCTCACCTGACTTAACGGCAGTGTGTTTTGAGGATGCATTTGGTAACTGGGAGCTATTGACTCATTTGGCCTTGGCAAAATCCCTGACAGTGTTCACTACAAGGCTGTGACAGCCGAGTCACCGAAGTGCAGTGAGTCTGTGCCAGACACTTTGTGGGAGTCCCGTGCACAGGCTCAGCCTTGTGGCAGCTGGATGAAAACCAGGGCAGCTTCTATACTGGGGAAGGAGTAATGAGTGAGAGCAAGTATGTGGGAGCCTCCCATCTGGAGCATCTCCTTGTGCACAGGCTCAGCCTTGTGGCAGCTGGAGGAAAACCAGGGCAGCTTCTATACTGGGGAAGGAGTAATGGGTGAGAGCAAGTATGTGGGAGCCTCCCATCTGTAGCCAGTAGTGCTGGTCCATGGGGATTGTAGCCCTGTGCAAAGTGGTATAGTGGGTTTGGCATCCTTGTGTTATACTGCTAGGTGGAACTTGAATGGCAGACTGGATCTTTGTGGCTGCTGGATGGACAAAGCTGCTTGTGTGTTTAGGTGAACATGGATTCAATGGAGTGTGTGAGGATGGAAACAGGAATGGGAATGCCACCTTTTAATTAGTGACTCTCATCATCCGGTAGATCATGCTTATCAATTCACAATTGCAGGAAAGATTGCAGTACTCCTGGAGGTGTGTTTGGCCAGGTACCCCTTTCCTGCAGCTAGATTTCCATATGGCTGGAAGCCCTTTCCCATTCATCTGACTATGCTAGCACAGGGGAAGTGAACAGCAGGCTTTTTCCAATAGGGGAAAAAAACTCATGCGCAGAGCAGAGCTTGTGTCTTCTGAGGCCAAAACAAACTGGTGTGATGGGACAGACACACAACTAACAGACTAAACTAAACATGGCTTTGAGTATTTTTAATCTGGTTGTGTCTGTGTAGGTTTATCAATCTGGTGTTTATTCTGTGCTGAGTTTCAGTCTGAGAAGCCTCCAAGCAGATCTGTAATTAAAGGCTAATTTTGCTATTCCTTAGACCTTTACTAGACAGTGTGGAGATGAGTCTGCTTCTGGTGAAGGCCTAAGACACAGATGTTGAGATGGAGTTCCTTTGCCCTTAAATACTTTGATAGAAACACTTACTGTTGGGTAAGTTATAACTAATTCAAAGCTCCCAGGGCTGTGGTGGAGATCATTGCTGGCGTTTGGGTCCAGCCCAGAAAGCAATGGAGGTGCAAAGCTAGTGCAGTGTGTCAGGGTCTAGGTCTTTCACCCCACATACCACAGGCAAGGATCACTGTTTCGTCTTTCTGGTGTCACTGGATATGCCAGGACAGGAGCTGGAGAGTGCATTCTTGTTGGTGGGGTGGGGGAAAGCCAAAGCTGGTACGATCAACAGATGCAGAACTATTCTGGCACGTCCTCTTAATCACTCACAGAACAGGCTTATTCAAAACAGCCTGAAATGACACTGCTCCCTGAGCTGCTTGCATAAGGGAAGATCCTGATGAACTTATTACAGTGTTACTGAAAACAAGCTCTAATCTTATTAGCAAATTGTTGTAGTGACATCTCAGCTACTCTTGCTGTTGCTGCAGAGATAGACCTTCAAGTGCACCATCCCATAGGTGCAAAGTCCTAGTTAAAATGCCTTGGTGATTGGCAGCAGGGCTACAGAAAACAGTGAGCCAGAGGCACTGTGTCTCCTCATAGGGGATGCTCTCTGTGAAACTCTGAGGTATATGAGCCAATGCCCTGTGGTCAGAGAAACACAGAAATATGTTGGCAGCGGCAGCCTGCTTCCAAGAGTGCTTTAATCCTGCCTCCTTAGCTGCTTTGGTTTAGTTAGGCTGGGGGAAGTAAAGCACTGTAAGAGTGTATTGGGTATTTACTGTTCAGCTCTGCCACAGTAATTTTATAATTAGTCTGTCTTTACTATTACTATCTGGTCCAAGGAATTTGAACCAGACACCTGCTTTTCATTTTCTCCTAAGAGTAAATTTCAGTATTGCTCTTCTGCTGCTTCTCATGTGGAGAAGGAAAAATTGGTCTGCAGTGTCCGTGTACAAATTCTGGGGGATTGTAAGGGTACCAAAGCCAGGCTTTAAAGATATGCAGTAAAGCTTTAATTTGGTTTAGATCTTTTGCAGGAAAGTTGTGGGGTTTGTGTTCACAGGGCATTTCCTGTAAATTGTGTAAATCTGTTTAAAATAAATAGCTTTTCTAAAAGAACCAGATAATACTGATGATTTTGTCTAAGATTAGATATGTAGATTGACTTCTTTCATACAATGTTCACATTAGCATTGATGTATTGAACTGAGATTTACATTATCAATACTTCCAGTAAGCAAAAATATATCTATATTTTATATAAATATGACTTCAGGATTTTCTTCATTTGTTCAAATACTCCTGTCTATTGCTTCTGGATGCTTTTATCCTACCACATGATCTTAAACAAGAAGACCCATCATGTTCTAAACTGTGATGGTCTGATCATCAGGTGATTCTTTCCTTTTGGAAAGAGGAGAATCCTTAACTACACAGTTCTTCATTTATGTTTGAACAGATTCCTTAGGGTAGGAGCTTGGAAGCAACATGAAGAGGGACCTTTTCCCACATGGACTTTTTTTGTTTCTTTTAATCTTGTGCTGTTGTACTCATTGAATGTTTTTGACCTTGAAGTAAATTTGAAGCCAACAAGATATGTGTGTGTTGTAATGCTGACATATTTTTGTTCTCTGTCTTACTGTCTTTATCTGTCAGAATACTGCATCCAGTCGATAGAATAATTTTGCACCTTGGTTTTTTTTTTGTTTTTTTGTTTTTTTTTGTAGTTTGTTTGTTTGTGGTTTTTTTGTTTTGTTTTTCTAAGGAGCTTGTATTCCATGCTAGTGGTCTGAACTGCTGTGATGCTCTGACTTGGTGTGCTGCTCTTAACTTGGTCTTGAGGTTAATTCAAACTGAGGTTATACTGTCTGTCACTGTTTCATATGTGCCTTTGTGCTTGCTCCAGATCTTTGAAAAATGTCTTTAAAAACCATGTGCTTGTGTGTGGAAGGACTGCCCTGTATAACTTAATTTTTCTGTTCTTTGGTGCCTTTTCCTCATCTTAGTTTTTCTGGAAACAGTATGAAAGGAATTCCATTTTCTTGGCTTACACTTGTCACCTCTTGTTCAACACCTCTTGTTGAAATGCTGGGGAAGGAACCTCTTTATTTATTAATCTGCTAGAGAGGTATTTCAATGAGGGAAGGATGTTGAGCAAGCAGCAGCTACAGATTCTTTGAGAAGGTCTCTGATGTGAATGATTGAAGCCTGGAATGAACAAATGCATAGCAACAATGTTTGTTTTATTTTAATATTTAAGAGGGCCAAGAGTTTCAAGAGTGTTTGAAATTTATTTGCTGTGTGTTGACAGTATCTAGGAGCAGATCAAAACCTACTCTATGAATGCATATTCTACCTCAGGACTGATGATCTACCAATGCTCAGAGTGAGTGTTCTGCAGGCATACAGATCTGGCTATGGGCTACCAGAGCTGTACATTCTTCTTTTATAGAAGAAACTAGATTAAAATTAATGATATAAGGTACATGACAGGCTAATCTCTCATAACTCTGCTGTTAATATTGTGAAGCCATGATCAGACTGAAGGTGCTACAAGAATCAGCTGAATGTAGCTCAAGTCCCATTAAAACTAGTTCTGCTCTTAAATAAGAGGGGAAGATTGCATTAGGATGGTCACTCTTCTCACATGGCTATTCCATTAGAGCTACCCTTAACCAAATCTTGCTGATCAGTTTGGTTTTTATTGGCTTAATTTTTAAAATTTGAGCTTTTTGTTACATTGACAGTGCAGCTCCGTGAACTTGATTATTTCACCTACTCTTTGCCCAGGTGCAACTGAGCGATTAACATTTTAAGCCAACAGTCTCCACTTTCAATCTAAACTGTTGCTATGTTTATACATCATAGATTGCCCTCCGTTGACTTGGCAATGCAATGAGGAAGAACAATCTTTTAGGTGCACTGAATCTAAAATTAACATACCACCTGGGTAGCTGGATTTGCAAAATAGTGTAGTATGCTCAGAAAAAAAAAAATAGACCAGAGAATAAAATGTTTTCTAAATTTAAAGGCTTGACTTTTTTTTGGTGGTGTCCTGTGAGATAGGAAGAACAGCACTAGAGTAGGACTTACAGGGCTGGGCTTTGGATCCTGCTGTGTGACATTAGTACCCTGAACCTTGGTGAAATAGGTTTCAGTGCATCAGTCTATGAGGTTTTTGAGGAAAAAAAAAAGTTAGGATGGCTTTTGGGTTGTTTGATGCACAAATAGGTCAAATATTGCTCTTCTGTAGTAGGCATATAGTGTAACTGGTGGTGTAGCTCTTTGGTTTAAGCACTACTGGATCATCTGTATTTGGGAGGAAGCAAAATAACAATGTTATGGAGGCAGGAGTCAGGGGTATAGGGGTACAGCAGTTAGCTGTTGTCTGGCAAAATGATATCCTTTACCATTACTGTGTTGTCTTGATATGGACTGAAGGTGCTGGTAGGTCAAAAATAGTTGCTGGCAAGACTATAGCCTGAAACCTGGGCTGTGGTAGTGTTGTGATCCTTCTCAGATGTGCACAAGGAAGATGCCCTAATGCTTTAGACAAGACTTACTCCACTTGGTTGTAGTATCTTCTGGATTAAAATGCACATTCAGGATCTGGTATCTGGCTAAGTCATGCATAACATCTAAGTCAAGAGTCACCTTGTTGAAAGATCTGAAAACTACCTTTAATTTGGCTTAAAATTATGCTTTTCCAGGCAGGCCTGTGGCATGTTTGGGGAAGGGATTGTCCTACCCACATGTAATACAAGCTTGCCCCAGAGCCTGTGTGCTGTGTACAAGCTGCTGCTTGGGTCTAGGGTAGGTTCTGCTGAGTCTGCAGACACAGATATAAGCACTGTTTTGGTGTGAGTCTGTGAAGTTTTCTAGGATGTTAGGTGAGCTGGCTCAAAACCAAGCTGAACATGAAGGAAAGGTATGTTTCAGAGCTGCTTTGTTCAGTGTAACCTAGATGTTGCAGGTAATGATGACTTTTGACTGATGTGTCAGAGAATTCTAAGTGAGATACTGTGGCAAGGTATTGGAGTCTTTCTGATGCTGGCAAGATGGCTTTAACTCTAATCCTCTTATGAGAAGGCTGTCAGCAAATGTGAGAAATTGGAGAGGCGTGCTTGAAAGACGAAGACTTAATGTGAGGGATGTGATCTAAATTTTTAACCCTTAATGGGTAAAGATAGAAGTAAAACTTTGAAAGGGTAAATAATGATTTGGGATGGAAACTATAGTAGAACTGAGAGAGATAGGTGTGAACTGTGAATGTAAAAACAAATTAAAACAAACAAACAAACAACAAACCAACAAAAAAACAAAAACAAACCATAAGTCTTTAACTGTTTCAGTGCTCTACAAGGCTATAAAGAGGCCGCTTACCTGGTTATTTGCAGACACAGGATTATGAAAGAGGAGTGGAAAGGTGGGGTTGGTTACTAAACAAGCAGATCACCTCTGCCCTTGTCAGAGGTGGGCTGGATGGTATAATAACGCTCTTCAGTCTTTCACTTTTGTGTTCCTGTAAAACAAACAAACAAAACCTTTCTTGTTCTCAGTGCTGTTACTAGCTCCAGATGTTCCTGGAATGATGGTTATTGCTTTGATTCTGACCTTCAGAGGAGAAGGGCTCCTGATGTGCATGCACATGTGTAAATACAAGTGCAGAATATCCTACAACATAGGCTTCCTGGTTGGTAGATCTTCAAATTTAGTCTTTTATGACTTGAAATGCTTCTTATAATAGAAGCAAATTAATGCCAGAGCTCCTAATAATGGCTTTCTGGAATGGAAGGAACTAAAACTTTCCATATATTTTGCCATCTATAATTTTCTAAGCTCTTCTGAAGATAAATTGCATTTGGTGGTTGTTTTGTTGTCATGGTTTTCAAGGTGCAAGGCTTGATCTGCCCTTTTTTTTTTTTTCTTGCTATGAGACTAAAAAACAGTTCCAATCTGTGTTTGGTGGTGGTAGCAGCTGTTCAAAGGCATTCTTCCAACCATCCTGAGTTAGTGTAGTATGTGATCTCTTTAATTTCATGTTTTTAAGTTGAACCATTGAAGTGTTTTTATAAGTTTCCATAACATCCCTATTTTTTTTTTTTTTTAAGTCTTTGAGAAATATATACAACAGGGTTTAAATGGCTTGTAACCCTTTGAAGAAAATTAAAATTCATTTAAGTAGAGGCATTATTTTATGAACTGATGAGAACCTCACAACTTTCTACAGAGAGGTTCAAAGCTGAATGAGACCAGTCTGGGATTTTGGCCGCTCATAAATTAATCAGCAAGGTGGTTAATAAAATTCTAAATGTTTGGGTTTCCCAGGACACTTGAGCTGTTTCATAGGTGAAAACTCTTGTCTGGGCAGGAAAAGAGGGCCTTAAACATCTGAGTTGTTTATTGAATGAAGTGAAATGCAGGAGATGGACCTGTGCTGGTTTTTGCATGTGGAAGACAAACCTATTGGTTTCAGCCTGTGTTGGCTGGGAGTTGCAGGGCTTGTGATGTGTGCCAGATAGTTGGAGCACATACGCACCCAGCTTGAGACATCTCGGTTGTCTGAGAATGTAGAGGGTATCTGTGCAAGTCTGCAGGGAAGTCTTGGAAGCAAGAGTAGGAGTGGTAGGTGATGTCTTGGATGTTGCTGGAAGGACACCTTTGGCAAACCCATGTTGATACCACATCCTCTTGCGTGTTTGGACAGTGGATTTTCTCCTTTTTTAGAGGATTTGGTCCCAACTTTGTCTGTTATTGCTGAACACTGACCAGAGGAAGTCTAGCACTTACCTCTGGGCCTTACTGTCGTCATTAATCACTGAAGACTGCTGTATTGTGTGTGCCGTATCTGAATCCGTGGAGCTTAACCTCTCTCTCCTTATCTCTTCCTCCTTCAGTACCAGAAATTGTCCTTGCAAAATGAACCGGCTTCCTCCGAAGAGTCCTTTGGCTTCCCCGGTGTCAGAGGGCACGCATTCCAGGGTAGAGTCTTTGGACAACTTGTCAATGGACAGTTTTTGGCTGGAAGTAGAGAACATTAAACAGAGCACTGAAGCTGAACAAGAGGAATGCAGCCTTGCAGATGTCAAAACACAAGAGGGTAGGTTGCCAAAAATATTGGGAGTGAGGGGCAGATCTCATCTTGGAGAGGAGATTTGCTTATGCACCTTAATGATTTAGAAGCATGTTGGAATATGGTTAGAATATCACCAGTTAAATCAGAGATACATTTTTTTTTTCATTGGGTGGTGGATAGTGCCCTGCAAAAGAAGTGTTCTGGTTTGGCTTGTGTTCAGCTTCTAAAGCAAAGGTGACTGTGAAGGTTGGTATATTTAAGGCTCCAGACTTTTTCTAACAATCTCTGCAAAGTGCATTAAGAAAAATGTGGCCAACAGGTAAAGAAAGGCTCTCCTCCTCTACTTTCCCCTAGTAAGGCCACCTCTGGAGTATTGTGTCCAGGTCTGGAGTCCCCATTTAAGGAGATACAAAGAGAGAGTCCAGGACAGGCTGTCAAGATGCTTAGTGGCCTAGAGAATCTCTATGCCCAGGAAAGGCTTAGGGACCTGGGGCTATTTAGCTGGAGAAGAACAGCCTGAAAGGGGATCTGATCAATATTGGTCAGTATCTAAAGGGTCCCTGGGGAGCAAGAGGATGGGGCCAGACACTTGTCAGTGGTGTCCAGTGACAGAACAAGGGGCAATGGGCACAAAGTGAAACATGGCAAATCCTATCTGAACAGAAGGAAAAATGTTTTTGCAGTGAGGGTGCCAGAGCCCAGCCCAGACTGCCCAGAGAGGTTGTGGAGTCTCCTTCTCTGGAGAGCTTACAGCTCTACCTGGACACTGCACTGCTGGGACCCCTGCTCTGAGTGACCCTGCTGGAGCAGGGGGCTGACACCAGATGATCTCCAGAGTCCTTTCAGCCTCCACCATGCTGGGATTCTGTGAGGGTGGGCTGCCCTTGCAGGTGGCTGTATGGTAAACACGCTGTGGTAGATGACAGTGTTTTGGAAGGCTTGTTTGTGTACATGGTTCTAAGACTCGATCACAGTGGCTTTTGAGAGCTGCATTTATAGAAGGCACTCTTCTCCCTGTGATTCACTATTCAAGAAACCAGAGTAAACATCCTGAATGACTTGAGTCCAGCCATACAAGGTGCTTCTTCTCTAACTTCTTTCCTCTCGCCTCCCTTTCTTACTTTTGAAGACCTATTCATGTGCATGGGGTGTTTCTAGTGGACTTTCTGAAGTGATTATGTTATTTAGTATTTTGGAATAACTGGAAACTGAACCTATTGCCTTTTAATGTTGAAGGTACAACCTCTTGGACTGCTGGAGGGATGATAAGCTGTGAGGAGCTCCCAGTGGGCCCACAGATCAGCGTCTCGTACTTGTTGTGTCTGTTTTGAAGAAACTGAATTTAGTTGGTTGTACATCCTCTTGAAGGGTTGGGGACACAGCCTGTACAGCCTCCAGCTGTTGTTGTGTTGACCCGGTATTGAGAAGGATCCATGTGTGTAATTGGGAAATGTTTGAGTGGAAGTCTCAGTGCAAGAAGATTAAATCACTATCCTGGGTCCATGGAGGGATATCCATCATGGATATTCTGGGGACTCTAGAGAGCAAGGTGGGAGGATCATCAATGATCATCATCTCTGTCTGCCATAGTAGAGAAGACACAGTAAACGTTAAGGTAAGTTGTTAGTGTCCCCACTTAAAGGAAGGAAGTTTGTTTTTTAGAAGTGAGAGAGATGCAAAAGTGACTCAGAAAAGGAATGCACCAGGAAGGAGACTTTGGAAAAGAGGCCATGCCATGAGATGAAAGCCTGTCTGGGATATCTAAAAGACTGATATGCTAGAGGCAATTTGATTGCTGCATGTAAGCAGGGACACAAGGAAAAGTGTCTTTTAATGCTGTGCATTAATCTAGCAGGCAAGAGCCAACAGCTCAATTGGCAATTGAAACCAGACAGACTTGAAATGACACTCGGCATTGGGAAGCCTTCCTGGCAGGCTGGGGAAGGAGGTGCAGCACCCTCAACCTCCTGATGCCTTCTGCAGAGGAGCCTGAATCAAATGAATGTCGTGCTGGAGGCGTTAGTGGCAAGGGGAGACTTCTGATGGTGCAGATGCAGGATTTGGCTGGTGTCTCTTGGCTTTCATGGCTCTGCAATTGACGGTTGGAGCACTGTGAGGTGGCAATGCAGCTCAGAGCCTTCAGGGCTCCTTGGAGCCCAAGGCACCATTGCTCTTTGCATAAAGCCCAGGAAGCTGTGGTTGGACAGCTGCTAACAGCTCTGCCTGGAGATGGTGTGGCTCAACCTAACAAACAGCTGATACAGATCGTGGTACAGGGAAAGCATGGAAGCTACGTGTAGATAAGGTGTTTCAATAATGCTGACCCAGCTAGAGAACGCCAGTGTCCTGTGCAAGCCCTGTGTAAGGGGTGGCATCCTGGGAAGCTGCTGGTGACCTGGGGGCCAGGGTGTAATATTGCAGAACTGAATCATTTGAAAGGTGTTGTTGATACTTGTGCTCTCACAAGGGAGCAGAAAGTAACTTTTCACTCAAATAGGGCAGCAGTGTCCTTGTCTTGCTGCATGTTGTTGATCCAGCTCTCCCCAAGGCCAGGCAGTGCAGCAGAACGATAACTTGTGTGCTTGGAGTGGTCATGCCACCAAAACACCTCTGAGCATCTCTACAGCATGAAGTCATGGCTGAGAAGTATCTGCAAACAGCAAGTTTTCTCTGCCTTTGAAAACTGTATAGGAAGTTGTGCTTAATATTTAATCTGAAACTATACATTAGCTGTCATTTAGGTTTTTTGAAACAAAATGCTTAATAAAGCATTAGGAGTGCTATTTTTGGCTAGCTTATGTTTCAAGTAAGTTTTTGGAGCTTGTGTTCTTTAATTTTGCATGCTTATTCTGAATTGTGCCCCCCTGAAAGCAAATCTTGGTAGCTTTCCAGGCTTAAACCTGCATCTCAGCTTCTGCTGACCTCTTAGCTCTGACCCATTTCTCTCTGATTTCATCCTTCTCCCCAGAAATAGCTTATTTTACTGGTTTTCTTTTGCCTTACTGGTAAACATAACTGGACCGAAAATGCTGACTAGAGGAACTAAAATCTGGTGCTTTGGCATCAGGTAGGACAGCAGACCTACACAGATGTCCGATTTAGCTCCTGCTCTTTAGTATTGTGTATTAGTTTCCTGTTATGACTGGAATTGGGTATTTTCAAAATTTGCAAGCAATACACTTAACTTCCTTTAGTTGCCAAGGACAAAATAAACCAGCAGGGTTTTTTGTGTTCTGTGCTGCTGTGAATCCAGGAATGTAGACCAAATAGCTGTGTGGTGAGGAGTCCTGGGCAGGACCACAAGCAAATTAGCAGCTGTAGCCAGGCAAACGATGCTCTTACTTGTTAACTTCAGTAGTACCAGATGTGGGGAAAAAAAAAAAAAAACAAAAAACAAACAACCAAAACTTAAGACCCTATAGAAGATTCATTAAAGGAAATACTTTACTTCAAGTCCAGGTCTATTTATTGTGGTGTGGTGCTGAAAAAAGTCCTGTTTTGTTACAGTGCCTAAGAATATAAAGAATATGCTCTGAAGGTCAAAAAGAGTTTTAGTGGAGTCACAACATATTTTTGCCAGTTGCACAAACACAAAAATTTCTCCAGAAAAAATGAAATTATTAAACCTCTCAATAAAAGCTGAATGGCTTTGTTATTATTGATGGAGTAATAATAACACTTGGCCTGAGCAGTTGTGTTAACTGAGGAGGTACTAGTTTGTACAGGAAAGGACGAATGGGAACGAGCTGTTCTGTAAAACACAGGACCAGGCTTCCCAGGGCAGTGGTGCACTCCCTACCCCTGGAGGGCCTTCAAAGCCATGTAGATGTAGTGCTGAGGGACACAGTTTAGTGGTGACCTGGCAGTGCTGCATTAACAGTTGGACTTGATGACCTTAAAGGTCTCTTCCAACCAAAATGATTCTGTGATTCCATCTTTCAGTCAGTTCAGTTGTGATTTTTGTTTTTCCAAGTATAACCTTTGGCAAAGCTATTCTGTAGCCTGCTGTGAATGCATGTGATATGTAGAACTGAAAAGATAAAGGCTTTGTGGTGCTTGCTGTGTTAAAGTTGAAGGCACTTGCTAAATTGCTGCTTTATCCTTGGATTTCAAGTAGCTGCCTTGCTCAGGGCACTTTCTCACTTGCACAAAGGGCACATCCCATAAGGAAAAGATTGCCTTCTGTGTTTGAAGTGCTACTTTATATATATTGAAGAATGAAGTGGAACTGAGTTTGGGTAATGTACTGTCTCCAGGCTTCTCACACTTTGTTTTGGAACTGGAGTGGTTAGTGATGTTTTGCATAGGCACGGGCATAAAGCAAATGCATGGAGTGAGAATAATATTTTTGCTGTTGTCAAGTGATTGTATGGACACCAGTCCACTTACGAAGGTAAAGAATAAAGGTGGTGAGTTCAACTAGTTCTAAAAGAGTATTAAATAAAATACATCTGAATCTCCCAGATCAGTGTCTGGATATTAAAAGATATATGTATTCTTTATGTAGGCATGTATATAGATAAATAAAAACGTAACCAGACAATTGGGAAGAGTACAGAAGCCAAATGAGCAGTTAGTTGTGGCTTCTCACAGAGCTTTTGTCCATTCCCAGAGCTGCTGGAGGACTGGGTATGCTGCAAGGAGGCACTGCCATTCATTTTGAGGTTGCCATGTGATGTTGCCTGCTGCCGGAGCTCCCCTTTGCACAGGTTGTCTATGAAAAGGCAGATTTAAGCAAATGTGTCTAATTTTCCTCCCATGTCCAGTGAAAGCCCCGCTGGGTTCCCTTCAGTTGCAATCCTTGTGCTAAATACTGTGCAGAGTCAGCCTTGTGCCCAGCTTCTGAGGGAACCTGTATTCCTGATGATATTCCTGCCTCCAATGTTTTTTTTCTCCTAGTTTTCCTTGCCTAGGGTGAGGATAAAGGAGTACATGGGCACATAGAGCTGCCTAAAGTGCTGTCTTGCCTACCACCTGGTACCTGGGAATGGGGCTGAGATTTGAGAATAGCTGTGCTCACTGATCCCCTAACAAAGATGTCCCCTCCCAGTCACCCCAGGAAGAGGATGGCTCAGGTTTCTGGTTTTCTGCCTCTGAAGTGTTGCAAGCACTCGCATTGCTATTGTCCGTTCTCCTCTCACTCACCCTTGTCATCCCTTGCCTTTCAGAGGGAGAAGCTGAAGCTGAGTGGCTCCAGGATGCAGGGCTGTCTGATCTCCTTGGAGACAATGCCTCAGAAAATGACAACATCGTGCTGCTCTCCACCCTGACCAAGACCCAGGCTGCTGCTGTGCAGCGGCGGTTGGACACCTACTCCCGCTCTCGCAGGAGGAAGAACAAGCATCCTGTGCGTGATGTCAGAGACATTTTTGGGGTGGTCAAGTCAGAGGTATGTTGATTTGGTGGTCTCTTCCCAAAGATTTTATTGTGTTGTAGCTGACTTGGCTTTCTAGGTCTAGGGCTACTCTCATTTCCAGATAGATGACTTCATCTCCTGAGCTGAAATGAAGCTGCAGTTGTAGAAATTTTGCATCCAGATTTCAGAGTTGAGAAGTTGCTACAAAACCTACAGCTTCCTAAAGACTGCTGGAAGACTTCTGTGCAGTGCCTACAGTGCGGCAGCCTCGTGCAGCACTGCTGTCATTTGGGGCCCTCTTGTGTTTTATTTATTCCAGTGCTATGTTAAATTATTAACTGAAAGATAATTTCTTAAGTTCAATTCTGATAAACTGACTTTGTATGGCTGGTAGTCCTGGAAAAGAGTAGCCCCTGCCTTTTTGATTTTTATATTAGTTTGTTGGGCTTTTCTTTGTGTGTGTTTTCGGATAGAGAATGCATAACTTTTAGCTTTTCAACAGTCTCCCAGCTGTGCTGCTTTTCTTTTGGTTTTGGCCACCAGATACAATAGTTTTTCTTGTCAGGTCTTCCTAGATAGATTATCCTTCTCAGGCCTCCTTGTGAATTAATCTACTCAGTCAAGTGTTTAGTCAGAAGATACTGAGCTTAATCAAGATCTACCTTTCTGAGTAGCATGAATACTCCTTTTCCTCAGCCTGAGACTCTTTGAAACTTGTTTTACTATCATAAAATCAATGATACCTAAATATATCAGGGGAGGTTTAGGTTGGAGCTAAGGAACAATTTCTTCCCCTTCAAGATTGTCAAGGGCTGGCCCAGGCTGCCCAGAGCAGCGGTAGAGTCCCCATCCCTGGAAGGGTTTCAAAGCTGTGGAGGTGCGATGCTGAGGGATGTGGTTTAGTGGCCACCTGGCAGTGCTGGGTTAATGGTTGAACTTGATGATCTTACAGGCCTTTTTCAAACAGAACAAGCCTATGATTCTATAAATTGCCTACCAAATGCCTCCTTATACTTTTAAAGGTTCACTTCTCTCTCTGGACTTGAAGCCCAGAAGGGAAGCTTTTAGGTGCTGATGTCTACTTATTGCTCTTTCTTGTGAAAGAGATCTTGTAATCACTGGTGGTGGGTAGATCCCATGCAGCTTGTTTGTTCCAACATTTGTTAGCCCCTCGGTGCATGAACTAAAAAGGGGAAATTGGCTAATGATTGTGTGAAAGACAGAATAGGCTTAATTATGTGCATATTTATCATACTGTCTGTGAGACGGTCATCCATTTTCTCTTTCCCTGTCAAATCCTCTAATTAAGATTTTTAATTTCAGAGCAGTCTTATAGCCCTGAGCTGGAGCAGCTTAGACCAGTAGACAATGACAGGTGTGGGATTTTTTTTCCCCTGACAAAATCACATTGTGTTGTAATAACTTCTGGTTTGTGTCAGTAAATGTGTTCTGGTTTATTTTTTCAGGAGACAGCAGCAGAGAAAGAAAAGTCCAGCCCAGATCAGTTGTGGCACAATCTACGGACTTCAAATGTACAGAAATGTAAGGAAGGTTTTTCAGTATAGGGGCTGAATGGGGAGTAGAATCTTAAGTAGGGATGGAACATGACATTATTCTTGGCACTAAAATATTAGCCTTATTCGTGGTTGTTTTTGTTTTGGTTTTTTTTTTTTTTAAATACAGCCTAATCCGCAGTTGTGGGTTTAGTAAACTTTTCCAGGCTGTAGTGTTGTTGGGAATTGTTGCTTAGACTGGTAGCTGTAACTGTTCAAGAAGGCAAATAGGAGATGCAAATAAAATCAAAGACTGTGTTGTGAAATTCTATAAATGCCATATTCAGTTATGTATAGAGAAGTTAGCCATTGGTATGTCCTGGTGATCAGAGTGTGTCATGTTACGACTCTAAGCAAAGCTTACCCTGTTGATAAACCTCAGGGTTGTGCTATGACAATTGTCTTTTCAAATGTTAATGTGGTTTTTCATTCAAAACTGGTGGTTCCCAAATCTGTCTCAAACTGCTTTTTATAGCACACTTTTCTAAGCTTCACCCTTCTGGCTTTTGGAAATTTAAGACCATTTGTCCTCTATAGCAGAAACACAGGAGTACTCCTGCACAGTTAGAAACCCTGGGAAAGAGGAGGTGTTCAACATGGATGTTGCCTACTCAGAACAAGCTGCTGTCCTGTTCAAAGGATCACTCCTGTCTGAATCTAGGAGGCTGAAGGATGGAAATGCCCTAACTGTAAGCACTGAAGCCATTTTTCTGGTTAGAAAATATTAGTATTTTCTTGTTGAGTGGGGTTGGTTGTGTGGATTGAATGGTATGATGAGCTCTTGGAATCATCCTCTATGGGCAGTGCTGCAATGGGTCTGTATTAGGTAGGCATTTTTGGACAGTAGTGCAGAGTTGGGTAAAGATAAAATTATGTAGTAGAGGGTCCAAACATGTAGGACTTGTGTGAAACTGGTTATTTTGAGAGGGACCTGCATATTTTCCACTGAAGAGGAGAATAGCTGGACTACCTTACTTTATAATTCTAACCGTTTTCTGCTCTGACAGTGTACCAGACCAAGGTTCAAGTGAATTAGGATGTGTATCAGGCTTTCTTTAACTTAGATAAATTGGGAAGTCCAGTGTGATTAAAGAGCAATACTAAAAAGGGAAAATACTTATTCAGCTGTGAGGGGAATATAAGTAGGATTAGTTTGGGGCATTTGTTTGGTGTTGAAAATAGGAGAAATAATAGATGTCTGGTTATGGTAAGGAATGATGAAAAATCAGTAAAACTTGATCACTAATAAGACTAGTGGTGATAACTTGCACTGAACCTTTTTTGAGGTTGTTTGTTTTCCTTTAGAAATTTAAGATCCTCAAGGGCAGACTAGGAGTTACCAGGATTGGAGATCTTTCTGCTCAGGACATGAAGAAGATCCCCACACTGGCCCTTATTGAACTAACAGCTCTCTGTGATATTCTGGGCTTTGAACTGAAGAGAAACAAAGCATCAAAACTTAAAACAACAGGTTAGTTGTAGGTCATCCTAATTCTTGATGTTATTTTTTTGTTTGTTTTTACACTAATTTTCCCATAGGTTTGTGTTTCAAATGTTACAACAGAGAAGGTCTTTGAACCTTGTGACAAAGGTCTTTTCCTAGATCAAAATTTCTTCTGGAAGTCACTGGCTCGTGACATCAAGACCTAGCACCACATTTATGACTATCAAAGGCACTTGCCCAGTTTAACTATTCTTCTCTTTTTTTTTTTTCCAGTATTTACTCTTACTAAATATGCCATCTTAGTCTGCAGTTGAGGATATATCCCTTACACCTGTATTAGAGCTCTTACAGGCTTATAACATGTCGTTTCTGTTGTAGAGAAAAGACTCTTTGGAGTTTCACTCAACACCCTGTTGGAAAATGACCAAAAACTGCTCCCCAACACCAAGGTCCCTCTGTTACTCCAGGCAGTAAGTTCTCTTGTGGTTTCATACAAACCTGATCCTCAAGGTCAGGAAGCCTGTGATAAGGAAGGGCTTACTTCTTGCTCTCTGCATCTCAGAGCTTTCTTTTTACTCCCCTTTCACAGTTGTTGTCCTGCTTGGAAAAGAAAGGACTGGAAACAGAAGGCATTTTGAGAGTTTCTGGGTCCCAGACCAGAATCAAGGTATGAGCTCATAGGTAGTGTTCCAAAGTGTCAGAGAAAAGGGAATGCTGCTGAAGCAGATGTTTAACTGGAAGGGTCTTGTCTTCCTTCTCAGTGTGACTAGAAATGTCCGTTGCTGGGAAGTCTGGGAGTGTCTGCTCTGAGGGTTCTTGCACCATTTTGACTTGATGAATTGCCCTTCTAGTGCTCAGCTACGGAATTTCCCTTGGTATTTGCTTATTAAAACATATAATAAGTTCCATCTTTTTAATAGAGTCTGCAACAGAAGCTAGAAAGGGATTTCTATACTGGCCTGTTCCACTGGGATGAAGTCCACCAGAATGATATATCTGAGCTACTGAAAAGATTCATCAGAGAGCTGCCAGCCCCGCTGCTGACTGCAGAGTACCTCCCTGCTTTTGCTGCTGTGCAAAGTGAGTCCCTGCTTTGGCCCTTTAGCATCAGTCTGCTAGTTTGTGTCTTTCTTGTAAAGCTCTACTGGTGTTGGGCTCTCCTGTCAGGTGTGTTGGGAGCCTGTGGGTTCCATGGGAGCATGATGTGAACTACAGCCATACTCCTGCGCTGGCTGCTCTGTGTATTACTGTGTATGGACCAGAGTCCTTGTCACTGCTGCTTGGTTACATACATCTTCTGTAGGAATGCTGTCTTGCTGTCCTGGAAGTCTTAATTGCTGCTGTGACAGTTGAGGCTGCAACGTTGCTCCCATGAGTTAGGACAACTGATAAATAATAATGTGCAGGGTGCGCTGTGGCAGCTGGCCAAGGTGTGTGGGCTTGGCTTGTCTGTGAGTAATGTAATGTGCTGTAAGCACCTTATTTTCAGGTTTTGGCCTCAATGGGTAGTTTGAATGTGGTAAGCTAACTGTTAACTGTTAAGAGTACACAGCTTTTTTGCTGCTTTTTTTTCACAAGAAATGGGAAATATCAGGGCCTACTGATGCCCTTTAAAGATCTCATACTTGCTGGTATTCTGTACTTCAAAGCAAATCAACCAGTCCTGTAAAACATTGATAGTTGACTTCATAAGGGCAGTGTGAGCTTGACTTAATTCTATAGAATGTCTCAAATCCATGGTGACAAACACTATGATAAGTAATTGCCTTATTCAATTCCTGTGCTCAAAAAGAACTGTGTCAGAAGCCTGAATCTTCTCTCTTACCACTCTCTCTAGATATTCCAGACCTGAAGCAAAGATTACAAGCACTAAACCTCCTGATCCTGATTTTGCCAGAGCCCAACAGAAACACTCTAAAGGTAACTGCCTGTCATAGAATCATAGATATTAGGGTTTGGAAGGGACCTAGAAGATCATCTAGTCCAACCCCCCTGCCTGAGCAGGATCACTTAGACCAAGTCACCCAGGAAC
>JAOEGS010014123.1:40018-63362 GCA_025447755.1 Corythornis vintsioides
TATATATGCAACCCAAGAAAATTAGTTTCCTTGGAAAAAAATATGGGATTGACAACAGCTTTCCCAATGCACAGTGTGATGGCGGGATGCCTGTCCCATACAGCTCTGCTGGTAATGCAAACCCAAATGTACAGGTTGCCTTTGATGCAACCAAAGCAGGCATTTTCTTTGCTGGGCAATCTCTATATCAACAGATAACCAAGGAAATACTCCAAAATTAATTTGGGGTTTCTAATCTGACCTGGTCACATGAATTAAACTTATTTTTGGAAGACTGTTGTGTGAACATAGACAAAACAAAAAAACCCCAAAGATGTGCAGCGGCTGAAGTAAGAGGTCCGTGCCTGTATCTGGTCTCCCAGTGGGTACTGAACTGAGCCTTTGCTGCTCTCACTGCACTATTTCATCTTGCAAAGCACATTGTGATGGCTGCAGTCTGGAGAGACAAGAAGGGAGCAGAACACATGGACCTCGCATCACTGCATAATCACCTCAGCTGGCCACAGCATATGACTTCTCAAATTAGGCTCTGCTTGTGGAGGACTAAGTGTTTTCCTTTGTAGTGATGCTGAAATACCTCATGTGAGGAAACCTACAATGCAGTTACAGGGGATGGAACGTGCACCATTTCCGAAAATCCTGACATCTTTTTTTATATACTGTTTTTAAACACTGTTGGATATTTATTCATGTAGCAGAAGCAGGGATGCCCTGCAAGTGTATACTCAAAAGTATTTAATTTGCCAAATCCTAGCTGCACTAGTGACAATCTCCAGTATTATTCTTTTCTTAAATGAATTAATTTCTGTTGCAGTCTGAACTTTCCCTCCTCTGCTTTTTTTCCTCCAGGCTGATGTTTAGCTATCCCTATTTGTTATCTCAAAATCCTAGTTTCTGTTGTAAGGCCACTTTGTTCTGTGGCTTGTCTATGTGGTTAAATTCTCTTGGTTAAGATCCTCGCAGAACAGGTGACCATAGCCCATGTTCTTTCTAACCTGTTTTGAATACTATGTGAGTGGTGCTGATGTTTTACAATGATGTATATATTACAGAGACTGTCTACGTTTTTGCTTGTGATGATGCAGATGCACTGATTGGTGGGATCCTCTTTATAGCTGTCCTTTTAAGAACCTGTAATAGAAACTTGAAAAAACTTGCCTCCTAACACAGAACCTCAGTGTCAAAACTTCTTGAGATACTGATGTTTTATAGGGCTTAGATTGTGCCTAAAAGGGCCAGATTCTTGTCCTTGAGGATGAGTGACTTGTGTCTCTTGAAAGATCAAGCTGCTTCAAAATGGGGCATTAGAAGCCTGTGATATCTATTCACTCATCGCTTCTGGAAATCTTTGTTGCAGTGATGGGGCTTAGCAAAGAGCAAATTCCAGAGATGTGCCACTTGAGAAATACCAAAACCATAAAGGTACCAGTGGGAGAGAGAGAACCACTTGTAAGCTAAATTGCATCCCTTCAGAACAAACCAGGCTGCATTTTTTTCCCCACCCCTCTTATGCTGGGTATTTTATTAAACATACTGCCTATCTTACCTACAAGGAGGAAACGCTGTCCCACTGCCTCTGGAAACAACAAAGTGGGTTTTTTTGATTGCTGAACAATGCAAATTAGTGCTGTGAAAAACCAGATTAGTTGGAGATTCTCATGAGACAAATATCAGCTCTCAAATATAAAAGAAAATGTCAAAAAAAAAAACCCCAAACATCTCTTTTCAGATGATGGATATGATTTTTAACTTTTCTTTCCTATCTTTTTATAAAAAAGTAAGTATTAATTTTTCAGTCACTGATGTGTTGCCTACTTCTGAATGCTGGCTTTTAATAACTTTTTTTTTAATAAATTTTTAATTCTGTATTTAATATACATTTTTTTGGTGAAACAATAAAAACATATATTAAAATCTCTTGGCTGCAGTTTCATTAGTGGCTGACAATAAGTTAGCATGGTAAAGGACATCATGTATGTCTGAATGTCAGTAGGGTAGAAGTTGTTCCTTTTTGGATGATCCTATAGGATAGTTCTGAAAGAAAGATCCAGGAGGAGGAAGAGGAGTATCAGTGTTGAGTATAGAAAGCCCAGAGAAAACCTGGCAGGAGGCTAAAGGTCTGTTTATGATCACCAAGGACTAGTGACTTCTGAAGGAAGAAGAGCTGTTGTTAAAGACTTAACAATGTCCATGTCCGATGAGAAGTCCCCTTTCCAGCCCTCAGTCCCATCTCAGTTAAGTTGTACTTGGTGATTGATGTATGTGTAATCCAGTCAGAATCTCTGGTTAAATTATGACCAGTATTTTAGTATGCAATAGTCAGTGATGAAATGTGACACAAATCCACTGCTATTTGTTTAAAAACAGTAACAGCAGCAGTCTGTCCGGTGTTGCTGGCAGAAGAGCAGGACTTGCTATCCTATCCAGAGACAAAAGGAAAGGGAGGAGGATCCAAGCAGCTTTAGAAAGCTTTCAGAGCAATTATCTGCAGAAAACATCAGCTTATCAAACTAATTTCACCCATTCATCTTCAGTAGTATCAAAGTGCACACCTCCCCCATGCCCAGGGGCTTTCTTTGGTAGGTCATTACTCAGCTATCTTTCCTGTGCAGCACAAAACCCCACTGTTCATCCCAAATGCAACTTTGGTTGGAAGAGACCTTCAAGAACATCTAATCCAACCTTTGACCCAAAGCCCAAGACATTCTGTGATTCTGTGAAGTCAGGTGTGATGAGATCACAGGAAATCACATAAAAGGATCTTGCAAATGCTGGTTAAACATATTTGTGGAGGATGTGGAACTGAAATACCATATGTTAAAGAAGTTGGGCATTTTCTTCAGGCAATATGTAGAAATACAAGGTCTTCATAGGAACAAATGAAGTTTCAACTCTTGAAGGGAAACACCAAAGAAAACAACTAAATGGTCTTCATGGAGCAGAGTAAGTAACAGCAAATACATTGTAAAAAAAAAAAAAAAAAACAGTTGATTTGATTAAATATATTTATTTCCCCTGGAGTGCTCCCCAGCGTTGAAAACAAGAGAAACAAGTCTGTATTTTTTCACCCTGAGAGAATTAAACTTGAAAGTTCTGTCTGGTTTTGATGGCATGTGAAGGTTGCATGTATAGGAAGTTGTAGTTCAATACTTTAAGTTATTAGAAAATAAAATTCAAGGCTGTACTGCTTTATCAGCTGGAAAGTGGCCCTGCAGGATCAGGTCCTGTCACCTTCCCCAGCCATCTCTAGTCCTTACAAACTCAGGCTTGTATGACTTTTTTTTTTTTTGTGTGGTGACAGACACTTTCTTTCTTGAAGCAGCTTTGTGTTGTCTGTCCCTTCTCACTTCCTTGTTGTCTAAGGGAAGGCAGGTGACCTCACCTGCCAAGGTGCTTCTTCCCAGCACCTGTCCCTGCAGGATTCACTGAACTCAAGGGGTTGAAATGTTGTTCTACTCACAGGCTGGTCTAAAGAATGGGGATGAGGAGAGGAAACCTCTTTTATCCTTAGTCCTTAGAAAGGAACCTGAAGTGGTGATATTTTCACCTATCTGACCTTCTTGGCTGGCTGATGAAGTTGGAGTAATTCATTAGGGGATGAAGGAATAAAGGAAGAAGAAAACCAACAGCCATGGGTGTAGCTGTACGTCTGAGGGTCATTGGGTCTGTGTTTTGCAGGATTTGGAAGAGATTCAGAGGAACTCTGGTGTTCCCTTCTTCCTCATCCCAAAGCTTATTCTTGACAGACTGCAGTAGAAACTTGCTCCAGTGGTCCCTCATCTTTTGCAGGCTGAAAAACAAAGGCTGGTTTCCTGCAGCTTCAGCTTTCTCCAGCCTGTGCTGAGAGGGTGACACGAGGCTTCAGAGCTGAAGATACCTCGTGGTGCTCCACGCATTTGGATGGATGCTCCAAGCTGTGCGTGGGCTGCTTGTGACTTACATGGAAGCTGCATCTTTTGAGCCTTGCCCAGAGGTTTAAAAGGCCTGAGGAGCATGTTTATACTTAATCCACCTCCTATCTGTGCTCTTTGTGCCTTGTCAGTGCAGGTAGGGAAAAGACAATGACTCTGTAATAAGCCTTCTCTGACACAAGAGGCAGACAGAAAGTGAAATAATTGCCTTTTACTTATAAAAAACCAGCAGAGCTGGCTCAGGGTTTTGAGAGAAACAATTAAAGATATTGCATTGTTTTCTTCAAAAGGAGAGCTAGACCTGGGGGTTCCCTAATAGCCCTCCTGATTCTGCACCATGCTGTCGGAGCATGGTGTTGTGGGGTGCATTTATTATGAGACACTTATTATCCCTAATTATTTAGCAGGGGGGAGGTCTCTCGGTAACAGGCGAATTTGTGACATGATGAACACTCAGATGTCTGTATTTAAGATAAAATTACTGTAATTTAACAAATCGATCAACCCTACTTTCACTTTGCCTGGCTGGGACAGAACAAATGAACTAAATTAGACCTATTTAGTACAAAGGTAGAGGAGGGGATTTGCAGACCTCAAGATACAGAGGCTTAAAGCTTTTTTTTCATTTGTTACATTTGCTTTTTTGGCTGTTGTGTTTTTTCCACACACTGCTTTCAATGGTAATGTCACATAATTGTCTCTTGTTAGATAATTTTGCCGCCAACAAAAAGCACTCACACTGCACTTTCTTCAGCTCAGCCCAGCAAGGCAGAGTCACGGTGGGTGAGGAACTTAGGTGGGTTGGTCTGTTACAACCTAATCCTCGAGCAGGGGTGGGTTGGGTCCCTTGGGGTCTGTTATCTGGTTGTGTTACTCTTGTGACTGTTACCTGGTTGGCTGCAGAAGTTAAGGCTTTGAGAGCAAGATTAATCTCGCCAGTTGTCTTATGATTGGCAAATGTCAGCCATTCCAACTTGTCCAGCTGCTGCTCTTCATGCTGTTTTGCTGTCTGAGGGTGCTCCTAGCCCTAGCTGCTCCTCCCAGCTCTTCTACCATGTAATTGACACCTACAGTTGCTCACATAGGAAAGGAATTTAAATAACTGCTCTGATACTGCAGTATTTTTCTAGATCTCTGGGCAGACATCTCTCTGGCTGCACTTTTCCTGTCCTGAAGTGTTGAAATAGCACAGAACAGTCACTGGGCTTTGAGTTTATGCCCTGATTTACTTCATGGTAATTTCCTAATGAAAACAACATTTGGAGCCACATGCTGTCTAGAAAACATTCAGCTGCAGAAGTTTGTCCCCATTGAAGCTTCTGAGGTATGTCAGTGTCCTCTGGCAAGCTCATGCTGAGTGTGTTGGCAGCCGTTCCGCTCTGCCTTGTCACTCTAGCACTGTATGCATCTGCACATGTATTTAAGGTGATCCCATTAAGTATACAGAATACTGGAGGGCCAAGGAGATGCTTTCCATTTCACTGTAGCCTGCTCTCCTGTGCCATGAACTGGTAAAGGGTGATCTACTATAGAAGAAGAAACTTGTCTGGCCATCAGTCTGAAAATGGGGAGGGTAACTAAGTGCCTTTCCTGAGAATCGGGGCTGTCCCTGTGACAGACTTTATCATCTGGTGGTGATGGAGGGAGAGACTGTCACAGTTACAAAGTGTGAATGCTTCAGCACCAGCTGGTTGCTCTTACAGGAGGATGAAGATGTCTATGGGGAAGTTGATGCTCCTTGCCAATGATGGTGGCCCTTGCAATGCCTGCTAGTCTAGCACAAGAGGGGTATGCTTACACACACCGGGTAAGAAAATCACAATCAAATTTGCTTCAACAAATTGTGAAAAAAATAATAATCTGTAAGTGCTTCAGGGGCCTGGAACTGCTTAACTTCGAGAATTGTCTTTGGCCTTACCCTTTTTGCATATTCCAGTGGAGAGTTTGTCCTTGCTGCACCCATCTTGGGAGGCAGTGGCTCTGCTGTGATAAGGGTACTGCCTGTGATTGGAAAGCAGCACAGGGGAAAGGGACCTGGGGTCCTGGTGTGCAGCAGGATGACCATGAGGCAGCAATGTGCCCTTGTGGCCAAGAAGATCCTGGGATGGATTAGTAGGGGTGTGGTTAGTAGGTCAAGAGAGGTTCTCCTCTCCCTCTACTCTTCCCTGGTGTTGCTACATCTGAAATATTGTGTCCAGTTCTGTGCCCCTCAGTTAAAGATGGACAGGGAACTGCTTGAGAGAGTCCAGTGCAGAGCCACAGAGATGATTAAGGGAGTGGAACATCTACCTGCTGAGGAAAGGCTCAGGGGACCTTTAGCTTGGAGGAGACTGAGAGGTGACCTCACAAATGTTTATAAACACGTAAAAGGAGAGTGTCAGGAGGATGGAGCCAGGCTCTGCTCAGTGATGTCTATTGACAGGACAAGGGGTGCAGCTGGAATAGAGAAGGTTCCATGTAAACATGAGAGACTTTTTTACAATGAGTAACAGAACTGGAACAGGCTGCCCAGAGACATTGTGAGTCTCCTTCTCGGAGACATTCAAACCCTGCCTGGATCTGTTCCTGTGTGGCCTGATCCAGGAGATCCTGCTCTGGCAGGGGGATTGGACTACTAGAGAATCTTTCGAGGACCCTTCTACTCCTAACATTCTGTGGTTCTGTGATTCTGTGTGATGGATAAATGGGTACTGGAGAATATCTGGCTTGGTCTGTAATGTGGACAGCTCAGTGTTTCAGAGGGCCTTGTCATCACCACTTGTTCCATGGTTGCCCTCCATTTTGGAGGCTGCTTGTGTCTTTTGGGTGTTTCACTGCTCTTCTCCAATCCTGTCCACCACTCTCCATCGGGCTTCTCTATCCAGCAGCATCCCTGGCTGGAGGGGACAGCAAGTCGCTGTTGTAACTGTCACATACATGCAAGGAAAACCCGTGTTGAACTATCAAAGACAGAGCCAAGAGCATTTGAAAGCTTCATTAGGCGGGCTTTGTTCTGAGGGTGCAGTCAGGCAGGGAAATAATGCTGTGAGTGTTATCAGCCATGTGCAGGAGGTGGTTGCATAGCAACCCCGATTGGGGTACTGCACTGCTGTTCCAAGAGGAAAAAGAAATACTCATTTTCTGCAATTTAGAGGCATTGCAAATGGGAATTCATTATTGACAAAGGATTCACTTAGGTTTTACATTTTGTAAAGAGATGGCAGGCAGCGTGGCCTCGTTTTAGTGTTGTGTAGGTACAAACTCACAAGTTAAATGAACCTGGGACATTCTGGGTTTTCTTTGTTTTCAGCTGTAGTTTTTCACTCCTTTGCCTTGCTGGGTCTCAAAAGCTGATGAGGACTGGAAATTTCACTGCTCTTTTCAGACCTTATGTAAAGGCATCTCCAGGGAGCTCTTCTTAGTGTCACATTGATTATAAGTGAAAAAGGTGACCTTGTTCCCTCTTCTGAGCCCTGTTTAAGTGCAAAAGTGCAGAAGCAGGGTGGTTCTGCTCCTGCATCTTGGTGTCCAGCTGGGAATGTGGTCAGGCTTCAGAGCCCTTTCTAATCTGCAATACCTTTGAGGATGTTCAGGAGTGTTGGATATATGGATAAGAAATGGATTCACCAACCTGCTTCTTGTCTGGAATCCTAGATAGTAAGATTGAGGTGAAGGGAGACTGTCCAGGATCATTTTGAAGAGTAGCATGATACATGGCACAAGTAAGAAATGAGCATCATCACTGAGGAGTGGGAGGCACTGAGAGGGGTGCAGGTAGGACAGGACATCCTATGGTCTCCATGTCCTGTTACAGCTTGAGCCATTCCATGCACAAGTAGCACAAGGAGCTTTTTCAAACTTCAGTGTTGGTGCCTACTGTGTAGTAACAGCAGTGGGGCAAAGGCAGTCTGCCTTGGTGCATATTGTGCAGTAACAGCAGTGGAGCAGAGGCAGCCTGTCCTGGAAGAGGAGCTGGGCTGCTGAGACATCACATGGACACCCCTAATGAACCTGTCCAGGCGTGGTGACTCGATACAGGGAAACTCATTGTCCACGTGCCATTCACTGGTCTAACCTACCTGGCTTTCCCAACAATCTTGCATGGACTGGAGCACCTACCCTCATATGCTCCTTGCTGGGTGCCTGAGACTGTGCTAGCACAGAAAGGACGTTCCCAAGTGCTACCAAGGGAAGTTATTAAATAAGGAAACAACAGTAGAAAGGTGCTGGTATTGGCAGTAAGATTTGGGATCCATGATGGAGGACACCTACAGAGAACATTCTCTATGTGGTCTTGCCTGCTGAGAAAGTGGAGGCATTTTTCTCTTGCTGATTAGCTAGTGCATCAAGTGACAGCAAGTAGAAAGAATATTATTTGTATGTATGAAACTCTTTTTTTTTCTCTTCTGCCGTCTAACTTCAGTCTTTCCAATATTGAACAATAATACATCTTTCTTTCTCATTAGCAATTCAGTTTGCAGACTGATTCAGATTAACTTGAACTCTCACTGTATTAAACGCTTTAAGAAAAAGCCATAGGAGCTCAGGATGTTTATGAAAAGCAATTTCCTCAATGCCAGGCGGTTTAATAACTCTACAGCCATGGCATTCAGGCTCATTTATTTTAAGCTGTGTTCCAAACTGTGACGGGTCAATAATAAATAAGGCAGGGTGGCAGATTTTGCATGGAAGGGAGATCATTTGACAGAAAAGAACACAGGCAAATTCAGTTGAGAGTGCAGAGAATAATGTAGCTCTTGGGTCCAGCAAATAAAAGGCTCATTTGAGAAATCAAATCTTCTTACAATCAGTATTTCTCTGATGAACTATTGGCAGCAAGTGAAAATTTTGAGATGTACCTGGCAAAACGGAGAAGATTCTGCTCTTCTCTCATCCAGACAGTTTTGTTTCTTGTAACAGTAAAATTCTTCTTCTATATCTGGATTTTTCCTTTAATCAAGTTCATGGTGGAGAGACACATGTAGCCTCAGGCAGTCTTTTGCACCTGAGACCTCAAACCCATTCAAGCAATAAATACATCACAGTATGTTTCAAAGAACTTGTTAAAAATATTGGAAATCAGTATACTGTAGCAAACAGTGAGTTAATGCTATTTGTTGAAAACACCTTTTACATACCATGTGGGACACTGAGCAGGTCAACTGCCATGTGTAACAACATGTACCTGTCTCTTGCCTTCCTCTATGGACATTCAAATAGAGATATGGGTGGATTTAGGATTTATTATCTCCCTTCGTAGAGTGGAGCATGCAGATGAAACAAACTGAACTTTACGTTGTGTCCTGCTCCACCTCTGGAAACTTTTTGGATTCTCCAGCTCAGGAAGGTCTTTTCTGCATCTCTCATGTTCAGGGTAGCAGGCTCGAATTGTAAATACGCTTCAGAAAGTTGGAATAGCCAGATTATAATTAATATACAGGTTTGGGAAATTAGCTTTTCTTGGTGAAGCTTCCTGTCAGGCTTCTCACTCGTAGAAGGGTTCCCCTTTCTTTTCTCTGTGGAGTGTTAAGTGCTGTGGATTGTTCCTTGCTAATAAAAATGCTGAGCTTGATTAAAGTGATATCTACTGTTTAAGATGCATTTGTTGGATAACTTGCATAAGGAATGGAGCACATTGATTGTCCCCACAATTCAATACAACCACAGCTGTGAGATGTTGCTGTGGCTGGCCAGGGAGGTAAGCTGGCTCTGCTTTTGTTTGGGTTAAACAGTAAATTTATCAATCAGGTGCCCAGCATGAATAGTTATTTAAGAGTCCTAACTTTAATGTTCTTGAGTGCTCACTTATTAGAAGCTCACACTGTGAATCCCCAGGAATTCATGAGATGTTTTATGTATCTGTGTACTTTATATAAAGCTCACAGTGACAGGCTGCAGGGCCTGGGAATTTGTACTGTGTCTGAACAGGCTCCCCATGCTAACCTTCCCCTTCCCCAGCTTAGCAGAGAAAGAGCTGCACCAAAATCTTGGGATTGATGAGTTTACATGTGGAGTTTCTTATCTTAAATGGGGGCTTCAGTGGTGGTTGGGGTGACTCTGGAGCTATGGGTGACACTGTCTGCAGCAGTTACGTGGATAATGGGATGCACAAATCTAAAAATATGTGTGTAAAAGATAAAGAAATCCAGTTAGGGCCATCACTACCTGTTTTTGACTTTAATCTCTTATCACAAATAAAGTTATGGGGCTTTTTAACACTGAACAGTGATCTGTCTGTGATACTTGGTATATTGTTACCCTACAAATGCTGTATCTTGATGCTGTAGCATTTCAGGAAGGCTGTTTCTGAGATCAAGAACCTGGATCTTTAAAGAAATAGCCTCCTAACTTCTGACCTTCAAAGACAGGTCAGGCATAAAAATATCTTCACCTCTGCCTTCTTCCTTCCCTCTGTCCCGTGGTCTCTCTCACCCAATGAATCGGGACTCTTGGCAAATATCTCTGCCATCAGAGTGCTACAGCTGGCAGGTTCATGAGACAGAAACAGAATTAATCTTGAACTCTCATCCCCTCCACTGCTCCTGCTCAGAGAACATGGTTCCTCCTGCTCTGTCCACATTGTCTCAGGGATGGGCTTATGTACATGGAAGTATCTTACAGCAGGGTGGTACCCAGGGACAAATACTGCTGATCTGGTGGCTAAAAACTGTTATTTTTAAAGCTACCCTAATAAAATGAGTTCTGTAGCCTGCTCCCTCTGGCAATAATTAACTGGAAAGGCTGTGCTGTGCCTCATCCTCCTGTAGTCCTATCCACAAGGATGTTTCTGCTCTCAGAGCCCTTTTTGAGTCATCACTTGATGCATTTGGCTGCAGGGACATAGAGTGTGGCCCCAGCAGAGACCACGGGCTGTGTCATAAGACCCCACACAAGGGTGCCTGCTGGTACACCAGGTGACCTTCAGCAAGCACTGCTGGCTGCTGCTTGGCTGTGTTTTTTTTGTTATTCCTCTGATTTATAGGCATTTTACTAATGTGTGGGCATGCATTTTGCTTAAATATGCTACTTAACAGGGCTGTGAAGAACAAGGATTGCTATCTAAATAGTTTTTAAATTTTTCAGGCATATCTTGTTGCTGTGGGTGCTTGTTTTTCTGTTCATGTTTTGGCTTCCGGGTGCTTTGCTTTCTATTTAGACTAGGAGGAATATGATGTCTTTGAATTTCCTTTCCAAATATCCTGCCTGCTGTATACTGAAGGCTGAGGAAAATCTCTGTCTGAAAAAATGTACCTGATTTAAGGCTTCTCTGCCTTAATCTTGGGTCAGGTAGCTGGAAGCATTTGTAAAAATGCTACAGAAAGGAGACAGTCTGACAGTCTGCCCAGTGTTCAGCTCTGAGGGTGGTGTCCCAGCTGTTCCCAACCTTCACCTTGCTAGAAAACTCATTTCCATGATGAGAATAATTTGACAGCTTTTAATCTTCCAGTGCAGATGTGACAAAATAGCCTCCTAATCTGCTTCTGTGCATTAGGATGCTCATTTGCTCCTGGAGATCTGGGGCTAATGTATAACTCTGTCCGATGGCATGTGACGCAACCACACTGTGCTGTTGGAGTCAAAGGGCTGCCTGTCTGCATCACAGCAAGTGCCTCCAGAAAGTGAGAGGGTTGTAAAAGCATCACTGTTTTTTAGTGTGAGTTGGAAACTGGAAGCAAAAAGACAGAAAACCCCATGGACAGCACCCTGAGAAACCTACACATGACACGTAGGTCACTGGGTTTGTGTAGGAAGCCAGGAAAGAGCAGAGAAGTGACGGTGCTTGTGCTCCTCTGCAGCATAGAGGTATCTGTGGGCTTTGAGCCAAAAATAGGACACAGTGACTCAGTCCTGCTTCAAAGGGGTGTGGAACAGCAGGCGGCAGCGGCCTTCCCTCCAGCACAAAGGCTGCCAGTTACTCCAGAAATCCCCAGAGATGTTTCTGCAAGTCATCTGTGGGAGGCCAAGGTGCGGAGGTGATGAGGAGTGATTGGAGCATTGTGTCATCTGAGGTGTGCTTTGCTACAACACTTGTGGGAACGGGATAAAGCATTATATCTAACAAAGCTGCAGCAGGAGGAGTGTGGGGGGACAGATGATTATACCTCTGAATATTTCATTATAAGTTGCTCGTGTGGTGGGTTGACTGTGTGTGTGTGTGTGTGTGTGTGTGTGTGTGTGTGTGTGTGTGTGTGTGTGTCTGTTTACACTAACGTGCACTAACCTAACCTCATTACAGCCAAGTGAAAGAATGGTCTGACACTTGTCCTGATAAGTGTCTACACCTTCACTTGTTCCCAGAAATTCAAGTGTCTTTAATTGAAAAATAATTAATTTCAATGAATCACAGTGTGTAGACGGCTTAACATGAAGATGGAAAATGGCTGATACATAATGTCTTGATCTGTCCTTGAATCTGTTTTGGGGTAGTAGTGGTGAACCCTAAAGGGGAAAGAAATAGCAGAAGACCTTTTTCCTCTTGAGACCATATCTGATTAAATAAGAAAGTTATAGAAAACAAATTTCCAGTTGTGCCTAATGAATATACTAAAATGCATGTATGGAAGGTTTTGTTGAAGAATCCAGAAATTATACTGATAGTAATAATACTCTAGATACAGGTAAAGATTGAAACTATTCCAAAGCTGAGTCTAGATATAAATCCCATCATTTATCATCTGCATTCTTTTAGAAACAAGAAATGACTGATATACATGCTTAATTCAAACTAAATAACCTATAAAACAAGTTCCCCAAGGCTAATAATAATAATACAAGGAGAAATGAATATAAGGATGATTGAATACAGGATACACTGGAGTGAATATGGAATATAGATACGTATCATGCTGGCAAGAAGCAGGCTCGTGTTTATGGTATGCTCAGAAGCCCAATCCATCATCTGACCGGAGGATGTAATGCAGTTAGAATCACAAAATATGCCTCTGTTCAAAGCAATAGGTGCACATTATAAACCAGCAAATGCAAATAATCAATCAAAAGCAGCGAGCAGGCAAAAGTGGAATATCATCAAGCAATAATTCAGATCACAGCTGTGATTATGAGAAATAACCTTAAATCTGCTATTTAATTATTATTAAGCTTCTGGTGCCCTCAAGGATGGGGAGCACAAGCCTTCTCAGGCTAATATGATAATAGTAAGAGAAAATGTTATGTTCTGTGGATAATTTCAGAAAGGGAATTAAGCATCCATTCAAAGGCTCTCGGATCTGTGTGCCTGAACAACGTTCTCTTCACCCCAGTGCTGCTCAGGCAGCGTCTGGCTTCCTGGGATGGAGCACCCCATGTCAGAGACCCCAGTTCACACTGGGGCAATAGAGAAGGCTCAGTACACTGGTCACTTCTGAGGTCCCTCTTTTGGTACTGCCCCACACTTACTGGGTAACCTGGTTTTCTCTCCTCTCCAGGGAAGATGGGAGATCACTTTTGTGACCTTCCTGAGATAGTCTGGCTGCAGCTGCTCCTTGTCCAAGGCTGGTGACTGAAGGTCAGTTGCCTTCAAGTAGGATGATGGTGCCCAACTCAAGCACCCAGCTTCAGAAAAAATGAATATCTTCAGGAGCCAGATTTACTCATAGAGAAGCAGCTCACACACACGTGGGTGTTCATACACCTGCAGATGCAAAGGATGGAGCTTTTTCTAGGTGAGTGCACTGGCTGCAGACAGATACATCTTTTTAGTAAGGTGGATTTGCATCATTAATGGAGTGACTGTGATTCCCAAGTCTAGGAATCAAGCAGCTTCCACCCCCTTCCCCTATTTTGTGAAAGTGTGTGTGCATGTGTGTGGCAAATGACCTTTGGAATGAAAATATTAACAAAAAAGGAAAACATGATTGTAATTTATGAAATGTTAGTCCAGATGCCTCTAGGGGGAAACAGACCTTTCCATCTCGCAAGCTGCTGGAGCGCTGTGGTACCTGCAATGACAGAGGTGCACATAAAGAGTCAATTAAGGGGAAACTGTGTATTTACACAGCCTGGATTTATTTCATATTTTGGCAACTTTCTTTTTAAACATTTGAGAAGAGTAATACTGCTTAAAGAGGTTGCTTGTTCAGAACGTGCTGGAGAAGGTGTCAGGGGAAAGAGGTGAAGCCCAGATTTCTGGTAACAAAGCATTTCAATGGACACTGCTCTGGGAGAGCATCAGAGTGAACAGCAAGTGCTGGAGCAGCCTTTGGTGGGGGGACTTGGGCTCTTGGATGAAAGCAATGTTGGCACATGTCCGCAAATAACTGTAAAATTTCCAGGGCTGCTCAGGGCTGTAAAAACATTAAAAGACTCTCTTTGAACTTTGAGGCAGATCAATGGAAAATGAAATGAGAGAAAATTGTTTATTGCCAAGCAAAATGCAGCACTGTAAATAATAAGGAAGAAAATGCAGCTGAGGGCTCAAAGTGGATCTCTATTATGCCTGTGATTAAAGATAATGTGGTAGAAAAAGTGGATTGCAGAAAGGTTTCTGTGCTAGGTTGGATGGCTAAAAATGTGGTGATTGTGGCTCCTGAGCCCTCATTGGTCTGGGCTTGATATCTAAATTATGGGGCTATTACACATAAATGAGCTTGATGCTGTGTCTGAAATGCAGAACCCCTCCACTGCCCAGCTGGTTGTGGGAGATAGGTCCTGTCTGAGGCTTGGAAACTCTTTGTCTCTTTATTTTCCTTGGTGACTTTTTACTATTTTGCATATTTAGCATTTTGTATTTTAGTGATTTGTAGTATTTTGCATGGCTGTGCAGCTGGTAGGGCTCCTTCTTTGTCCTTCTGATGGTGGTAAACAGGGGATTACTTTGATGTGGGAGAACAGTTCCTTCCTTGATGCTGATCAAATCCCTTTCGGAATTACCTGTCTTTCTCTAGCACCTGTGATGCTGGGCAGGTGTCTTGACTCTGAAGCATTCTGTAGGGATAGGACTTGAATTATCTGAATTACTGCTTTTCTTGACAATCTCAGAACTACCAAGTCGAATGAAAGAGGAGAAGCTAAAATCTGACATAGCTTAGACCCATGCGATCATCCCCCATCAGGACCAGTGAGCAAAGTGAGGGGAAGGAGCTGGGAGGATGCTGAAGGGTTTTAAGGGTTGGCACACGATTTGTTTTATTGCAAACATCATCACAGCCTTCAATGTATCACTGGCCCTATCAGCATCTCTGCTACTGTGTATAGAATAGAATAATAATGTTCCTTTGGTGTATTTTTGTCTGTGCAGATCATAAGATCTTTAGCAGGAATACGTGTATATGTAAAGGGAAATTAGATTTGGTTAAGCTTTCTGGAGTGCAATAAAATACAATAATATGTTCAGCATCCTTGGAAAGAAACAGAAAAACTGATAGGGACCTTCTCCCAGTCATCTGGAAACTCTTAGCATGTATCCTGCACCCTTGTACAGAGATGTGGGGCTGCAAAGAAACTGTTTAATTTTACTTTAGAGCTTCACACACAAAAAAAAAAAAACCCCAAAAACCAAACAAACAAAAACCCCATTCAGAACAAAATGCAACAAACAAAAGAACCCACAACGACAAACAAACAAACAAACAATCAAACCAACCAACCCAAAACACTCAAATATGTATACATTCTTACAGTCACCTACACCCCCAGGTAAAACTCCAGAAAGTTTGAGTCACTGCTTTGTTTTAAAACTGGTTTGTGATTTGGGTTTTTTTTTATGTAGTCTGTGTCCCTCTATTGATGAGGTTGAAGTATGGGGAGGCAGTGTAAAGTTTATCATGTTTTCAATAATAACTTTGCCTGTTTCTAAGCAATTAGGGTGGCAAGTGATGGCTGAGGAGTTAATTGGCAGTCTTAATTCGATTTGAAAAGTATCTGGGCTTGAATTTGTGAGATACTGCTCTCTGATTAAAAAAAAACAATGTTCTCTGAGATGAGAAGATTATTTTGGTGACATGCTTTTATTTAGTGGGCCCAAGGCACTTTTCACAAACTTCAGAAACATTCAGCATCATGGGTTGTTTTCTCCAGGATCTCTTTCCTGCTCTGCAAAAGCCTTGATCTGGGAATTGCTGCTATCAGCTGCCTGCAGCATTCTGCTCTCAGCTTATTTTCTCCTGATACAGAAAGGACACTGTCAACTGCTAATCTACCTCGAGCCCGCAGATCTCCCAGAATCATCAACAAAATCTGCACTGTCCCCTGTTTCTTCCCTTGCTCATCTTAGGGAGTGGAGGGAGCATCCCTTGCTGTCTGCACTTAAAATTGAAGCACAATTTCTTACACTCATTGATTTGCTACATTGCCATTTAGATAAACCTTATTTTTAAGAGCTACTTGAATCTGGAGTTTATGGGTCACACAGTTATCCATGTATACCTCAAATATTAAGGTCAGCTCTCCCTCTGGCACTAGTAACATCAGCATTTGTACCATGGCACTGGGTTGTGTTGCTCTGCTTCCACCCTGGCTTTGTCACCACCTTAGGGGATGTGATGAAAATCCAGTTCCCTTGGAGCCTTGAACTGCTTGGTGTCACATCTGGGTCACCTTCCCCATTGGAACCAAGGACTTATTTGGTGAGCTGGTTCTTGGTTGTGAGTGCCCCACAGAGCTTCTCTGAAGGTGCCAAAGGTCTGAACAAACTGTAGTTCCTCAGCGAAGGACCAGGATACAGATGCTTCAGTAAGAGCTACACCTTCTGCAGGAGCACAGGCCAAATTGTAACTTGATCCATCAGTCACACAGGTATTTTGTACTGGGTTTTATAACCTGTGCTGAGTGCATCCTTTTCAAGTCTCCATTGACCTTGAAGTTTCTTGGATTATTTAGTTAAAAAAAACCCCTACCCAAACAAAACCAAGCAGCTCTTTCAGTATTCCTGCTGCCACTCCTGTTTCCTCTGCTGCTTTTGCCTGCGACACAGTTGTCATCACGGTGCCAAAAAGTGACAGGAACAGCAAGTGTTTCTGCAGGATTGAGGAGGCAGAAGAGGACCGGGGGACTGGAGGGCCTAGGGAGAGCTTGGCTGAGGAACTTCAGCATGCATTTGGCATTTCTGTGCCTTTGCTAAAAAATTAGGTAATATGTGCAGTGTAAATCTCCAGATCTAAGTTCTGTGCAGTTTTTACTGTCTTTAAAGGAGGAAAAATGACTTGAAGTCAGGAGCTGCAAGCTGCAGTGTTTGTAAAGGCTTCACTCACTGGTGAGCAGTGCAGCACTGGTGCAGTGTGGTTGGAGACTGATGCTTAGGAGACTGATGCTTAGCTCCATACAGAGGACAAGGCTTTGCTTTATGGTTCTGGTATGACTAGTTCCTAAGAATTTTCCATCATGCTTTGTGGCTAATGAAGAGCAGTATGTGCTCATGGTGAGGCTTGGCCTGGTTATGCCAGACCCCAGCCTCTGCCCTTCTGTGTACTGTTATTTAACGTGAGCAAACAAGGTCAAAGATACAATAACTCCCCGCCTTCTTCTTTCACAATTCTTCTGCTGTAATTTTTTAAGAGCCAGTCTTTTGTGAAAGGTTAAATTGCAAGGCTCTCTTAGACAAGTAATGATTTGACTCCTAGCCTGAGGCAGAGGTATTGAACCTGAGCTGTTGCATCGCTTGTTACATTCTGGTTTTTCATAGAAGAAACACATTGGCAGCAGCACCTCACTACGTGTCCTTGTTTGCTGCCAGAAGTGATGGATTTTAGTCAATCTGTGTAAACCTGACGCAACACATCCTGGTAACAAGTTATTTGTAACCTGTCCAACTTCAGGCTCCCAAAAAATGGGTGGCACTGGACTTTCACTTATACTGGGAAGAAGTGGTTTGTTTCTCTGCATCTAGTATCTGGTGATTGGAAACCAGGAACTATTATATGTCTCCTCAGATTTATGCCCCTACAGATGAACAAGACTTGAGTTTATTGTATATGAATACAGGGCAGAGAACTGACTTGTGAGATGGCCATGAGCTCTGGCTAGTTGCCTCTGATTCATAAGGGAACTAAGGAAATTTACCTGCTGTTCCCTAAGTTCACCTACACTGAAATTTATACAAATGCAACCTGAAGGCATCTTGCTGCAAGCACTTGAGGTGTTAGAACTGCTTGGGTGTGGTGACGGACTGAGGGGGAGCCTGTAACTGAACAACGTCACACTCTTTGCTGGTCCTGACAAGGCTTTATGTGGCTTCTCATAGCAGAAGGGAGCAACGTTGCAGTGCAGTGAAGCTGTGTTAAAACTGCAATGTGGGACCATCCGTATGGCCCATCTGGCAGAGCCAGCAGAATGGCTGAGCCTGCAGGGCTCAGTGTCCAGTGACATGCAGAGGGAAATCATGCGCAAACAAAAGTCTTGCTCCTTCTATCAGCAGGAATAGTGCTGAAATATGCCAAAGGATTTCACAGTGACAGTCATCTTCTGTGAAATCTATTATAGTTAATTTTTCTTCCTGGTGATAATAGGCAGACCTCGTCTCTACAAGTTCTGTATTTTTCTTAACTTTCCAGGTGACTTACTGCCTTTTGGTTGCCACATTAAAGGATTTGGGAGCCTTAAGGAACCAGAATTAAAGCTGGCAGCATCTAAGGTGAATTTTGCAAGAAAGTACTGTTGACCTTTCTTTCCTGTATGTGGACTGATTATTTATCTGGTGTCTGTATAACATAAGCCCCTGCAGACAAAAACAATCTTTGCTTTCACATTGGGATTCAGATAAACAAAGGCATCACGGGATACCCCCAGAGAGGCTGGGCTGTAATTGAGGTTATTAGCTTTGCTGTTTTGCAGAGTGCGGAGTAGGCTGGCAAGAAGCCAACCCCTCCCAGCGCCAGCAGCAGCTCTGCTGCTCTGGCAATTACGGCGCTAAACGCCTCACATAGCCTGATTGGCCCCCACCCCCTCCATGCTCTCCTCCCCAGACTGTCAAGCCCCTTCCCACCGGGGAGCTTCTGAAATGGCAGCATGTCTGGTTAAAAATAAAATGAAATTTTAATGGCTGCAAAATAGCCCTCTTTCCACCCAATTGCCCTCTGGAGAAAGGGGTGGGTTGGAAAGAGGGGTGGTGGGGAGAAGTGTCCAGGACCTGACACAGGAATGTGTCTCACCTGCTTTACTGGGGTTTGTGATGGTAGGGAGGAGAAAAGGAATAGAACACACATTTTAGTTAAAATTATTTGTTATTACTTTTCAGTTTCAGGGATGGAAAAAAGAGGCTAAGGAATCATTTGTTTGACTTGGTAGTGGTACACACCAACAAGAGACTCTGCTTGTATGGTTGTGGTGCAACTGGTGTTCAGGCACTTTGAGAGAGCCAGGCACCAAGCACATGGGGGTGCAGATGACAGGCTGCAGAGAGTGCCACAGCCTGTTGCAGGCCTCAGAGGGCAGCTCCCATGGCTGTGTGCCATGTGAGCAGGTAGACAATCCGCTCAGCTGAGCAGCCCAGGTTGAAGATGAGGTTTTGAGGCTTCAGGCTGAAGTGGAAAGACTCAGGAGTATCATGGAGAGTGAAATTGAGATTGACTGCTGGAACCATGCTCTGTGCTCCACTCTGTGCTTTCCTCAGTTGAAGAGGCTTGGGTTAGAGACCAGTTGAGCAAACTGGACATCCACAAGTCTGTGGGCCCTGATGGGATACACCCACAAGTGCTGAGGGACATGGCAGAGGTTATTGCTAGGCTACTCTCGATAATTTTTGAAAGGTCCTGGAGAACAGGAGAAGTGCCTGGGGACTGGAGAAAGGCCAATGTTGTCCCGATCTTCAAAAAAGGCAAACAGGAGGACCCGGGTAACTATGGGCTCATCAGCCTCACCTCCATCCCTGGAAAGGTGATGGAACAGGTTGTCCTTGCTGCCATCACTAAGCATCTGGAGGAAAGGAGGCTTATCACAAGTAGTCAAGATGGATTCCGTAAGGGGAAGTCATGCTTGACTAATCTGATAGCCTTTTATTATGATAAAAGTAGATGGATGAGGGAAGGGCAGTGGATGTGGTGTTCCTTGACTTCAGCAAGGCTTTTGATACTGTCTCCCATGGGATCCTCACAGCCAAGCTTAAGAAGTGTGGATTGAGTCATGGTGCAGTGAGGTGGATTGGGAAGTGGCTGAAGGACAGAGCCCAGAGAGTTGTGGTCAGTGGAGCAGAGTCTGTCTGGAGGCCTGTGACTAGTGGCATTTCCCAAGGGTCAGTGCTGGCTCCAGTATTATTCAATATATTCATCAATGACCTGGATGAGGGGATAGAGAGCACCCTCAGCAAATTTGCTGAAGACACCAAACTGGGAGGAGTGGCTGACACAGTGGGAGGGAGTGGAGCATCTCCCTTACTAGCAGAGGCTGAAAGATCTGGGGCTCTTTAGCCTGGAGAAGAGAAAACTGAGGGGGGACCTCATCAATGTTTATCAATATGTTAAGGTTGAGTGTAGGAAGGATGGAGCCAGACTCTGCTCATTGTCATCCAATGACAGGACAAGTGGTAATGGGTGCATGTTGGAGCACAAGTGGTTTAAGGTAAACATAAGGAACAACTTTTTCTCAGTAAGGGTGACAGAGCTCTGGAATGAGCTCCCTAGGGAGGTTGTGGAGTCTCCTTCTCTGGAGACACTTAAGACCCGCCTTGGATCTGTTCCTGGGTGACTTAGTCTAGGTGATCCTGCTCTGGCAGGGAGGTTGGACTAGATGATCTTCTAGGTATCTTCCAACCCCTAACATTCTGTGATTCTTTGGTTCTGTACCAGAAAAAAATTTAGCATGGCTGGAAGACACAACCCATTCTTTTCTTGTCTTATAAACAAGAAAAGGATGTAATAGCAGATTGGCATTACATCAGTTTGCTACAAAGTACTTTCTGATACGCACTGAAAGTATTTAGCAACCTTTGTAAATCTATCAGAATTATACAGCACATGTTTTGCCATAAACAAATCAGAGATTAGTATGTAGCGAAATCTTTATCACATTTCAAATTAGTATAAGATATAAAGTGAAATTAGGGACTTCTGATTTGGATGAATTTAAAAAGTATGATCTCTGGGGAAAAAATAAGCATGGGATTCATTCACATTGGCTAAACTTTTTTTCATTATATAGGATATCTGGCTATTCAGAGAGAAATGATGACAATGTCATAGTTATGATGATGACTTGGTCATTACTTATGACTATGTCATATCACTAAACAGTAATTACTTGTAACAACTGGTAAAGGAGAACTGGGCAACATAGATATCATTTAATATTACATGCAACTAATTGTGACCAGCAACTAAGGAGAAAATTTAAGCGTGCACACAAAACCTAACTGGATTTTTTCCTAACCATTCTGACAGACAGAAATCTGTGTATATATTAAGATCAGCAACAAAAATATTTTAAAACTAAAGTACAGGGATTAACTTGTTAATTCAGAGGAAAAAAATGATATATATTCTACAGTACTCTGCATAACCCTTGTCATAAAGTAACTTTCTTCTTCCTGAGGAATTCAGGGCTATCTATACATTTATTTTTTTTAAAAAAATATTCTTCTTGGTGATAGTAAGGCAACATAATCTTGGTGATAATAATGGTAACATAAAAAGCAAGCATTTAAGGATGGTGGAATAAACTATGGTAATCTACATAATTACCACCCTATATTGCTCTGAATAACAGCAGCACAGGTTTCACCAGGATGACTTTACTACAGCTTCCCGAGGTCATGGTGCTGTGGCACTGCGCAGAATGCCAGCTTCAGACAGCAGTTACAGATCCCAAACAACTTTTCTTTAGAAAAGCTTGTAAGTTTGTCATTACACTTCTTCCCTACACTAGCCTGCTTCTTGTCTTTCCACTTCTTTACATTTCCCTCACAGAACTACTGGGATTCATTTCTATCTGTACTTCTATTTGTTAATACAGTTAATATCTGTATTAACTGAAGGAAAAAAAGAAACACGTGTCCAACAAGCTATAGTAAGATATTGTGAAGAACACAATCTTTCTTGTCACCTTCCAATTTTAAGATAACTACTTACAATAAGATTCTAGCACTTGCCATGCTCTAATTTTAAAGGTCCTGCTGGGAGATTTCAACCATCCTGATATTTTCTGGAAAAGTAATACAGCCAGCAGTAGACAATCCAGGAGGCTCCTGGAGTGCCTTGATGACCACTTCCTGAGGCAGAAAGTAGACACCCCCACCAGAGGGGAAGCAATACTTGATCTAGTAATTACCAATGGATATGAGCTCATCAGGGATCTCAAGATTGGAGGCAGCCTGGGTGGCAGTGACCATGAACTGATAAAATTCATGCTACTTAGGGTCAGAGCTCAGCCAAAAAGCACCAAAAGGACCTTTACCTTCAGAAAAGGAAACTTTTAGCTCTTCAAGGAGTTAGTTAATAGGATACCTTGGGAAACAGTCCTCAGAGACAAGGGGGCAGAACTGGGCTGGCAGATTTTTAAGAACACTCTGAAGCAATTACAAGAGATCCTGATCCCCAGGTGCAAGAAATCAAGCAGAAAAGGGAAGAGGCCAGTGTGGTTAAGCCAAGGCCTGCTGGTCAAACTAAAAAGCAAGAAGAGACTTCACAAGCGGTGGAAGCAAGGACAAATATCCTGGGAAGAGTAGAGGGATACTGTTCAATTTTGTAGGGATGAGGCCAGGAGGGCCAAGGCATTGTTGGGGAAGAACTTGGCAAGGGATGTAAAGAATAACAAGAAGGGATTCTTCAGGTATGTCAATCAAAAAAGGATGACCAAAGAAAACATACCACCCCTGAAGACTAAAAATGGTGAGTGACTAAAATTAGTGGATGAGGAGAAGGCTGATGTTCTTAACAAGTCCTCACTGACTACTTCTCTCCCAACACTCCCCAAGTCAAACTGCAAGGTGTGGACCAGGGTGGTGAAGTCCCTCCCACTGTATGTGAAAATCAGGTTTGTGACTACCTGAGGAACCAGAACATACATAAGCCCATGGGTCCTGATGAGATTCATCCCAGAGTCCTGAAAGAATTGGCTGATGGAGTCACCAAGCCACTTGCCATTATATTTCAAAAGTCTTGGCAGTCAGGTGAAGTCCCTATAGATTAGAAGAAGGGATACATTATACCCATTTTTAAAGTGGGTAGAAAGGAGGACCCTGAAAACTATTGCCCTGTCAGCCTTACCTCTGTGCCTGGGAAGATCATGGAGCAGATTCTCCTAGAGGGCAAACAGTAGGCAGTGGGCTGATGAAGGACAGCCAACATGGCTTCATCAAAGGCAGGTCCTGCCTCACGGATCTAGTGGCCTTCTATGATAAGGCGACTACATCCATGGACAAAGGATGACCTCTTGATGTGATCTATCTGGACTTCTGCAAGGTTTTTGACGTCCTATTCTCACAGCATCCTACTCACCAAATTGGAGAGATAGGGATTTGATGGGTGGACTGTACAGTGGATAAGGAATTGGCTGGATGGTCACATCCAGAGGGTGGTGGTCAATGGCTC
>JAOEGS010014124.1:1466-87723 GCA_025447755.1 Corythornis vintsioides
AAAATGTGTTTTCCGCTTTTCTCTTGGTCAAACCCCAGGGCTAGAGATAAAGACGTTTTCTCCCCCCCCCCCCCCCCGTGAAGCTAGCAGTTTTTCAGGCAAAGTTTTGAAGGTGGACAAAGTTCTATTTTCTACATTCCGAGGGAGGAAGGCAGGAATCTCGTAGCAGTACTTCGAGGCCTCACAGAATTAGCTATAAGGACAGACTCTCACAGCTCCTTCACAGCTGTTCATTAGTCTTATCAACATGGGTTGTTCACCAACAGTAAATCATGACCTTTTTCCGTGAGAAAACTCTCCACAATATTTCTTAGCTGTTTTCTTGTGTTTAGTTGTCTGATATTACAGTACAGTAGTAATTGTTTTGTTCATATTGCAAGTTGTTTGGCTGCTTGCATATAAATTTGTTATTCTGATCAGTTAGCTTGCTGCTAAGGGCCATGTAAATTCACAGAAACATTATAATTTGGCTTCTTTTGTTTCTTCTTGCAGACCACCTTTTCAAGAAGCATACTTACTTCACTGCTGTTAGACAGTAGTCATAATTCCACTTCTGATGAAGCTGTCTTAAGAACAGATGCACCTGACAGCACAGATGATCAACCAAGGATGTTGCAGGAGAAGACATCCAGTGGGGGGAAGACAGGATGGATAGGCCCTTCCCACACTATGGAGGGCAGAAAAGAGGATGATCCCAATGAAGATTGGTGTGCGGTGTGTCAAAATGGAGGGGAACTCCTTTGCTGTGAGAAGTGTCCCAAAGTATTCCATCTCTCTTGTCATGTCCCCACACTGATGAGCTTTCCAAGGTACTCCATCTAAACTTGCATTAAATGACATATTGTGAAACCCAGTGCAAGAAATTTTAGCCTCTAAGAAAGCAGTATCTTCTGTGATGTCTAGAAAACAAAAGTTTTATTAATTTGTAAAAATAGGAATTTGCATTGAAACTCCAGTTCAGCTTTACAGAGTTGCAGACACAATAATAAAATTCTTCATTTAGAATCATAGAATGTTTAGGGCCAGATGGGACCTCCAAAGGTGATCTAGTCCAGCCCCCCTCCTGCAGTGAGCAGGGCACTCTTAACTAGATCAGGCTGCTCAGAGCTTTATCCAGCCTCTCCTTGAATATCTCCAGAGATGGTGCCCCAACCACCTCCCTGGGGAGCCTATTCCACTGATCCACCACTCTCAAGGTAAAGTACTTATTTGGCAGTTAAACAAGATCACTTACATCTAGGGCATCTAGTATTAAAATTGGGCCATGGAATTACCAATATGTCATAAAATATTTTAAATGTGACATATTTTAATTTCTTTAATAATAGTAATAAAATGTGTAAAGAAAAATCTAAACTAATACAGTATTTAAAATATTCATTACTATGGCAGTAAAACATGGCTACCCTCCAAGCATGGGCTGTAGCGACTGACATTCAATTTTGAAACAATCAGTAAGCTTTCTTGATTGGTTGTTACAAAACAAGTACTAAGTTTTTTGAGTTTCAAAATACCATCTTAATAGGTTTTGGTTTTAAGCATTACTGGCATTTGCTCCTGAAATTAGTGTCTTTCATTAAAATAAATGTCATTTTGCAATGTTCCTACTTGGAAATGCCATGGAATAAGCTTATTATTAGTATTTAAGGATAAAAACATCTGTCATACCATGATCATTGTTTAATGCTTTTATAAATATTAGGTTTTCTTATTAAATATTGCCATAGTTTGGATAGCAAGTTAGTTCAGTACACTGATCATCTCTGTTTCACTGAACAAGCATATGGCTGAAAGCATGTCTATCTGCTCTTCTCGTGTCACTAGAAATGGCACAGAAAAATGTTTCTTTTACCTTTTGAAACTTCAAGTTAAAGTTTGTTTTAATACAAGGCTTTCTTCTATTCAAACTGAAATGTCAAGAATAAGCCTTTAGAATTCCTATTTTTTTACTGGATCATTCTGTGGAAACTGACATCATGATGTCAGGGACCAAGGGAGCCAAAAACAACTTTTCTGACAAGTGTTGAGATGTGTAAAGGTGAATATTAATACAAGTGCACTGTGTTTTAGAACCACCTGAAATTTAGAACCACGGTTAACTTACTTTTCCTTCTGGCTCCAGATGCATCGGGTTTTTGTTCTCATCTTTGTGGGGTGGATTTTTGCAGCTGTAACAGTCTGTGTACTAAACTTGGGTCTCTTAGCATTAGTTACTTCAAACACACAAAATAATTCCTTTATTATTATGTCAGCAGCATCAGTCTAATTCTTTCATGATTGCATTTTGTTCTTGCTTCAGGTGAGCAGAGCAATTTCTGCTACAGATTCACAAGGTCACTGTATCTTTTTTTCCTTCATTCTGACACACCACACTCTTACTGATTCGTGGGTATTTAAATGCATCATTCCTCCATCTTTTATGTGTCTCCTGTTTATTTCGTATCATAAGATCTTTAGGTCATGGCCTGTATCTAATTTTGTATATCACCACATCATTTCTCTGATGCTAGTTCAGGCACAGAGGTGACAATGTCATATAAATAACTCTGTCCAGTTAAGACAGTAGAAGGTAAAAATCTCTTGGAAGGAAAATAGCCATTACTCACTACTGTATGCTACACCCAGCAGCTGGCAGAAATCTTTCTATTATATTGACTAAAAGACAAATATTTTAATTTTTTTTAAGTTGGAAAGTATTATGCCTTATTATATCAAAATGAAATAAAAGGTGCTGCAAAAACTGTTTCCCATTTAGGAAAACATTATTATTATTATACCTCTGAGTAAATGGGATCTCATAACTGGTTACTGCTGAATTCTGTCTATGTAAGAACAATTCAGCCCTCTTGTGGTTATCTGCAGGCATGCAACTTTATTCTCTTGGAGAACTGTTACAGACCTTTCATAGGGTTTTCAAAACTTTTAAGGTTCATACATTGTATTAGAGAATCGATGAACTAATTTTGTTGTAATGCTGTCATTTAAATCTCTAGGGTTTTCCTAGACTAGCTGATAAAATCAAGAATATTTGAAAGTTTTAGGGAGTGAAGAATTTCCAGTTTCCAAAAAATCCTGCACTAACTCTTTTCATTTTGTTTGGCATTTGCAGTTTCTTCAGAGTCTGTATTTAGGCAACAGAACTCTTAATATTCCGTTGCTCAAATCCTGTAAGCTTAAGTGAAAAATATTAACACAGGTAGACACCATTTGTCTATTATAACAAACTAATTTTATGTTATGACACTGGTGCCGTTAAAAGGGGAAAACAGTTCTAATTTTCCAGTAGCCTCTACCTTTTGTGGCATTTAAAAAACACAACAACATGATGCAGGAAAAAACACCCCACAAATGAGGAACCTATCTAGAAGTATGTGGAAAGCCTTTTGTCAGGCATGTGGTACATCACTGAAGTCAATCTGTCTGTTGTTCTCTTTAGTGGAGAGTGGATTTGTACGTTCTGTCGGGATTTGTCCAAGCCAGAAGTTGAATATGACTGTGATAAACCTGCTCAAACCTCTGAAAAAAGAAAACTGGAAGACACTGTGGGTTTGGCACCAATAGACCGAAGGGTAAGGGTAAAATGAGTACTGTTTTGCTTCTCCTAGTATTCTGAAATATATGCATGAATCTTCAAAAAAGTGATGGTAAAAAAGGAGAATTGACTTTCTAAATAAACTTGGGGCTCATTGTAGCCATCATGTAAACATGCTGAATGTCTGAGAAATTTTGGTGATCTGGGCTCTGAACTGGGACTCTGTTCTAGGAATTACCCAGTGCTGTTTTTAACAGAGTTCTCCTACACAGTGACCTCGCATTGAGAATTTTTTACTTTGGGCTTTCCAAATTTGACATAGATTGACTTTATCAACTGATGTTGTAGCCTTTAAAACACTTTTTCAACATCCTTTAAAAAAATTTCACAAAGAAGATACACAGAGATGCAATACTAGTCCTGCAGAGACTAACACAAGTCTCTGGTACTGACTGCTAGCCTTTTGAAGCTTTGAATGTTCTGGTGGAAAAGCTACAAAGGAATGGTTCCCCAACTTTTTCCCTTAAATATCAGAGGTAAAAGGAAAAAAAAAAAACGGAGCAGACAGCTCAACTGCTTGACAGAAGCTTTATTATTATTGGGAGTTTGGGGTGGGTTTTTGCTCTTTTTTTTTTTTTTTTTTTAATTTTCTACCTTTTTGTTGTTGTTGTTGTTATTATTTAAAGCTTTTTTAAATTATTATTAATCAATTTTGAGCTGTATTGGAGTTTTCCAACAGTGTTTTACTTGGTTTCAGCTGGCAATTTGTGTAAATACATTAAATTAGTGTTTTATTTGGGATCCTAGTCTACCTGTAGAGCCATTATTTACATATGCTGCTATCAAAAAGTAAAAAAGATAGCTCTGTTTGGATTTTACATTTAAGTTATAAAAATCTTAAGTTTTAAGTCCTGTAAATGTTTTGATAAAGGGATCATCAAGCATAAAATCACACAAAACTATTTTAGAATCTCTTTCAAGGGTCAAGATCCAATTTAATGTATTTGGATACACAAAAAAAAAGGATATTACTTCCCACTGCTAACAAAATGCTCAGTAGGCTTTGCAGTTACTGAGAGCAGTTATACTCAAATCAGGAAAAACACTACTGTTATTTCCAAGTATTTGTAAAGCACTAAGAGCCACACATACTTTTTTATTCCCTAAAGTGTCTGCTGGGCTCAGCAAATGCTGAGTAACAGTCAGTAATTCTACGAGGTTTCAGAGCATGCATTTGAGAATTGATACTGACCTATTGCAGAGAAAGAACACTGTAGGCCACTAGTTATTCCAGCTAATCTTGCCTCCAGATAAAGTTTCTTTGCTCACTTTTCTGCTTAGGGGCCAAGGGAGTACTGAGCATCTGTTTGGCATGTTATGCAGTTTGTTATTTTAGAACAAAACATGTAGGATTCTCTAATTACTTGGGTATCTATTTGCCTTGATACAGAAGTGTGAAAGACTGCTGCTATATCTCTATTGTCATGAAATGAGTCTTGCATTTCAAGATCCAGTTCCTCCCACAGTAAGTACCTCACTTAGTTCCATTTATGTAAGTAGCATAATTGGCACTTTTATGTCCTATCACAGTCTATTACCAGAGTCAAGTTTCACAGATATTAAATGTATTAAATACATTTAATTTTATTAAAACTTTCTGAAGGGGACTTAAAAGTTGAAGCATTGAGTTGGAAGGGGATTTATTATCAAAATTCCCTGAGAACAGATTTTATTTAATACTTCAAAAATAGATGCAAAAAGTAAAGTATAAGAGTCTTCTGATTTCACAGTGCTGAGTGATATCACTAAAGTGGTGAGTTGAGATATGCTTGGGATTTTTTAAAATTGCCTGATTTTGAGAATTAAAGTACTGCATAGTATGAAATATTTCTTGTTAGTATTTTTAAATTTATTAGTTTTAAATGGTAAACAGTACCTGGGTGTATTTGAAATTCAAAGATAGACATATAGAACAGTTACAAGAGTTATCAGATGAAAAGTACCCCTTCTATGTTTTTTTGAAAAAGTCATTGTCAAAAGAATTCATCAATAAGTCATATGCTCCTATGCACCCTTTTTATTTCATTTGAATAACTACTTCTTTTGAAGCATTTCCCAAGTTTAATGATAAGAAAGGTCACAAGAGATTAACTAATTAATCATATAATGGTCATGTATTACTAAATTCAGGTATTACAGGATTTCTTTTAAAATGTGAATCTAGTTAGGAAAAAGGTATAATATTTTTATTGGCCTTCTCTCTTATTTTCTAATGTCTAATTCTTTCTAAGGAAACTATCATCTTAATCCTACAACCACAGTTTGAGATGACAAAATCATTGATATCTCTGAAATTTTGCACCATTTCCAAAGAGATATTCCTTGACCAAAATCCATTTGGAACAACCCATGTACTGTCTCTGAGCAGGTTGCTGAAATTATCATATGATGGTCTGGAGAGAAAAATTTAAGAGGTAGCTTATTTGACTATATCAAAAAATAATGTCCAAATTGTTTGCTCTATCATATGTGTTCAGTGTAGGTGGGTTTTGTACTTGTTTTCCTTTCATTTTAAAATAAGCATTAGGAGGAGTATATTTCAGCTAGAAAAATTAGCATATATCAGTGTTATCCCAGAAACTGAATTGTACTTTGAAAATGACACTAAATCTCACCCTCTCCCTCAGATCTAAAGGTTTATAAAACAATGTAATGAACATGACTGCATTTAAAAAAAAAAATGTTATTCTCCATTTAGGTTCCTGATTACTACAAAATAATCAAAAAGCCTATGGACTTGTCGACCATCAAGAAAAGACTTGAAGTGACCAGTTCATTTTATACAAAGCCAGAAGATTTTGTGGCTGATTTCAGACTGATTTTCAAAAACTGTGCTGAATTTAATGAGGTTAGAAAAGTAGATACTTTATCTGGTTTTGTAGCTTTAGTTGCTTTCAGAAAAAATAGTGGGGGCAGAACTTAGAAAGTTTATGGTATTAAACTTTGGTGACGAGAACTGCAGTAAAAATAAAAACATAGATCACACTGGAAGGTACTGTGGTGGTAAGTAACTAACTATGCAGTGGACATTCTTCCATGGCAGGAGAGGGGAAAGGGAAAGGGAAAGGGAAAGGGAAAGAGGTCGTTACAAACATGCTAGTGGAATGGCAGGACAGCAGGTCAAGAAGCAGGTCAGCTGTTTGTCATAGGGGTTAATAGTGGGTGTGTCACAATTTAGGGTCATGGCATCCCCCAGACTGATAACAGATGCTCTTTTAACCCCCTCCGGTTCCCAACAGGGAAGAGAAAAGGAATAAGGAATCGCTTAGCGATTAGAAAAGGAAACTAGAACAGATTTAATGAAAATGAAAAAAAAAAACAAACTATAATAACAATAATAATGGAATATATACAAATATGTACAAAACCAGTACTGAACCCAACCCCCCTGATGGTAATTACATCACCATCACTGAAGCTGAGGAGTTGGCACAGGGAGAGTCCCAGACTGGGCCCTGCAGCAGACAGGAGCTGTGTTCAGGAGCTGGATTCTGGCACAGGGTTCAGGAACACAGCGATCGGGATTGAAGGCAGTATGGACAGAGTCCTTCTTGGTGCTCTGAGGGGGAGAACCCCTCAAGAGAGGAAGAACGCCAACAAACAACACCCCAAGCTGAGAGCCTAGCCAGGCCTAGCCGAGAGCCTAGCCGGGCCTAGCCCACCATCTTAGCCAGCTAGCTTAACCCACCAGCTTCTTATATACTGGATATGACATCTATGAGATGAAATACCACGTTGGTCAGTTTGGGGTCACCTGTCCTGACTGCTCCTCCCTGCAGGTGCGGCCTTTCACTTTCTGCACCCCTCCAAGTGTGATACACAAGTTCTAGCAGTGGCCTCAGTCTGCATTCCATTCCTTGGTGGCAACTCTAAACATAAGGTGTTATCACTGCTAGAAGCAGACACTGTTCAAAAACATGTTCCTAACTTCAGAAAGTGCAGTTAGAAAACCTAAGCTGAAAAGTGAAATTACTGAACATAATTTTTTTGGTCCTCAAACCAGGACAGGGGGCATTTGGTTTAAAAATTGGTGTAATCCTCCTCACCTCAGATCTTAAATTTGGTATGATTTTCATTCCTGAAGGTCTGTACTCCCCCTTATGATTTCTAGTTGCATTTTGAGTGATCATTGTTATCCCTTGCTGCACATAAGGGAACGTGTGGCGAAAAGGGGATGCAAGTACTGAATGAACCACAAAATGAATTACAGAGGGAATAAAGGCTTCTTCAAGTGGCTTCAGTGGGTTTCTTATCCAGTCACCCTTGATAGCTGAGAAATACGTCCTGCCATGGTGACCTCAGCTTCAGCATACAGATCAACCATGGTGGCTATGAATGACTTTAGTATAGATGATTGTAACCTGGAAGTCTAAGTAGTTCTAGTAACATTTTCACCATAATTAGAAAAGGTCTGTATGTTAGAGAAATCTGGCATTTCAAGCAATTGTTCCAAAACATTTTAACACCCTGAAGGCATACTTACATACTTCACAGCATGCCCCAACTTTGCCCCTCCCCTTCTAATCAGGATTTATCAGATTACATATATATAAAAAGAGATTTAGGCTCTCTTTATATAGAGAACTCAGACAGTATGGCTTTTGCAATTGGCTTCTGTGATAACCCATCATAGAAAAACAGTCCTGGGGGTGATGACCAAAAGATGTACCCTCATTCTCTGTTCTGCAGGCTTTCGCTCTTTGGGACCATGTGTTCCATAGGTGCTATTCTTACTGTGAATTTATATTTTTATAGTTTGTAAGAACACCTAAAAAAACCTAATGTGATCCAAGTCATAAAGCTATTTTGTGATGCACTGATGTTGTTAATTCACCCAACAGCCTGATTCAGAAGTGGCTGATGCTGGCATGAAGCTTGAAGAGTACTTTGAAGAACTTCTAAGGAACCTTTATCCCGAGAGAAAGTTCCCTGTACAACCCAACTGCCAGAGTGAAAAAGATAATCCAGAACTTACTGATGACTCAGATGATGACTTTGTACAGCCCCGGAAAAAACGCCTCAAAGGAGAAGATCGTCAGCTGCTTAAATGAGCCACATGTGTTACTAAGGAACATTTTTTAAAAAAAAACTAAGAATATTTATCACTGTTAATTGTGAAGAGGAGAAAAAAAAAAAAATCCTGACTGCTTTGACTTAGAGGTTTGTGGAGATTTACTTGACTTTCTACCCCTTGTCTGAAACACAAATGTAATGGACATCAAGGCATGTGGAGAGCTTCTCTGAAGTTCCAAACTTCCATTGTACTTCTGGAGCAGAACAGAAATTGCCATTTGTGTGAAGAGACAGCAGTTTAATTTTACTTTGAGGAAGAAAAGAAGTTTGTATTAGAAGTTAACTTTAAGATATTACATGGGTTCAACATATGACCTTCTGAGTTTGAAGAAAATGTGATCTCACCAGACTTTTAATTTTACCAAAGGCATGTGGCTGGCCATAATTTGATTTCTTTGTACTGTATTTAACACAAGCCATGAAAACAAATGATGTAATATTATTGTCCTGCAACACTGATTGGTACAATGAAAGTGTATATGCCCCCAAAGAAGTTACTGGTAATTTTAAAATGTAAGGGAGAGTGTATTAGAAAAAAAACAAACAACAAACTTGTGGGAAAAAAAAAGGAGAATGCAAGTTTTTAACAGACGAAGTAAAGGACAGAATAAGTTGGTTTGCAACATTTTTCTCACCACCAGCAAGAAACAATGGTATTCTTGTAATATTTTGTTTAACAGTTGTCTCAAGTTTTATGTATGTATGTTTAATGGAGTTGATGGCAAAGTCTAAAAGGGAAAAATGTTTGCTTGCAATGTCAGTCTTCATGTATGTTTAGAGAGGGGAAAAAAATTTTTTCTTCTGACCACAGGCTCTTGTTGTTCTTCCAAATTTCTAAGTATGTTTTTGGCAGAAGGCAACTAGCATCATTATTCACTTGGAAGTACACAAGGTTGAAGGGGTGGAGAAAAAAGAAAGACAGTGATCTTCAACCCTTCATCTGTCCCTGTTAAAATCACCAGAAGGTGAGGAAAAAATAATTTTTGTTGTTGTTGTGGTGTCTACTTTCCAGAAGCACTGATGACAATATATATGGTTGTTTCTGCCCTCAGAGATCGCAGAGTTAGAGAAGTACTTGTCTGTGGTTGCCCCAGCTATTGGTTTGTACTCTTCATTTATGTAATCTTAAATGAAAACGGAGTTTTTGGGAGAGCAGGCAGTCTCTTAAATGAATTGAGCTCTGATTGTGCCAGAATTCTGCAGATGAAATTGTGAAGACACCCAAGTGTACACAGGCCTGGTTTTGACTAGCTGTGTAGCACTGATGTGGTGCTGTAGATAAAACATTGAAGAGCCTAGATAAAAGTGCTGCTTGTGCCTCCCTACTGGGTACATGTGCAGTCAGAAAAAGGCCCCAGCTGTTATACTACCCACCTCCCTTTGTCATAGGGTGCTACTGCACATTTAAATGTATTGTTTGCAGCAGGCCATTCACATAGCTTTTAAATTGTCATGATCACATGGTTTAGAGTGCCAAGAATAACCATTTATTTTCTGCTGGTTTTCTTGTGGAAAGTTTTTATTACCTGAAGAGAATTTCCTGTAGCAGGAGTTTTATCATCCCAGAGTACCAGAGAAAAATGGAGAGAGGTGAGAGAGCAGAACTGGATGCTGAGGGAGACCATTCTAACAAAATAAGTGTAATCAGTGCACACTACAGTAGCACAGACTTAAAAAATAAAGTGTCAGAGACATGTCAACATTTGAAGTCTTAAAGATATAGCAATGCCTAGAAGTCCTAGATATGTTGTCATCAAGTTTTAACAGTGCTGCCAGGGGAAGGTGCTGTGTCTGGACCCTAACTTGCAAGCACATATTTCTTAGGAGGCTTAGTGCATTTAAAGGTGAGGTTAGATACCTATATAGCTTCACACTCACATTGTTCTACTAATGGAAATTACTCGGAAAAAGGAGCATCAGTGTATTCCTGGCATCCAGTTGTCTGTGTGTTGTAAACTCTTTGGAAATGTCTCTTTTGAAATAACCACCCTGAAAAAATCTGACTCAGCTTTTAGTTTGTGGTCTTTCATGCCACAGTAAGAATCTTTAATACAGGTGACACATGCACAAATAGTTGAGGAAATTTTTTTTGTTTTTAAAGGAAAATGTGTATATTCTACCACACCACCACTCACCTCCATGCCCCCCCAATTCATTGAACAGGGGTTGGTTTCCCTTTTTGTTTGGTTTTGTTGGTTGTGGGTTTTGGGGTTGGTTTTTTTGTGTGTGTGGAATGACACTAGTAGTAAAGAGTCTCCATGTTTCTTCATGGAACAGATAGCATCTTTTTATTGAATCATAAGAAAGGGAATGCCCTTGAGAAATTTGCCATTTGTCTCAACAAATTATAGCTCTTACACTGTTCAGATGCATTTTTTTTTTTTATAATGGAAATTGTATGGAGAAGCTATCAACATCAAATGTAGCTCACAGGAAATGACACATTCCAAAGGTTTGTTTTCTTTCCTACCCAATCCAACATCAAACACTTGCTTTCATTTTACTTGCTAAAAAGGATAAAAAGAAAAAAAAAATTAATAAAATTCATATGAAACTGAACAGAAGTGGATACAGGTGAAAATAATATGCAGTTGGAGATGCCCAAAAGGTCTCGCCTCTGTAGGCAATCCCCATGTACTGCTTTGAGAATGGACTGATGCTGTCCTAATAAACTAAAACAACAGTAGATACTCTTTTTAAATGTCATTGTCTAGATTTCACAAAAAAAAAGTTATGAAATTTTTTAATTTAGTTGTTTCATTTAGATCTAGTTTCAAGGAACACCTGTATTGCCTGGAGCCTTAGAGGTGAATGTTGCCATGTTAAAAGACTTTTTATATAATGTATTTAAATTCTTGTATGGATTGGACGACTGTACTGTGAAAGGCCCTTGGCCAACATGTTCAAGTCATGCCTCAGCAATCCCTGAATGACTGTGTACACAAATGTGGCCTCTGAAAGGACCACGAGATAAGAGGTAGCAAGTTGAATTCAAGTTCTAATGGTGGCTTCTCTGAGCACACAGCTAGTGCTGTGGGTTTATATTTTCCTTTTAACTTGTGCTATTAAAAGCCAAGAACTGGAGCTTTTAACTCTTATTTGTAGAAAGAAGGTAATAATGCTGTTAAGTCCCCAGGAAAAGGGGGGATTCCATTAAGGAATCATTACACCCCCATTTATCTTTGTCACTATTAGCCAGAGTTAATCCAACTGAATCAAAGCTTTCATTTTAGGTCTAAAGAAGTTTTAATGACGTGTTTTGCTTAGTAATTACTGTAAATCCAGCTGTTTGAAGGCTTAAGCAGTGCTCTGGTCTCTGTGCATGGGCTTAAATTTCACCCACAAGAAAAGAATAAGTTGCTTTGTCTGCTTCCTTACTTAAACTTTAGGTTATTTTTTCCCTCAGACTTTTACAGAGTATCAGAAATGTATTTTTAAATAGAAAAAAAAAAAGCATAAAAGACAATCTTTAAAAGACAAGCACTTAAAGAAGCAGGTAATGTTTAACATGTTGCTTTTCTGAAAAATCAGAGGTTAACTGTCCCATGTACTTTGGGGAAACCTTAGAAGTGACCCAATTAAGTTGTGTGTGTGCATATGTGATGTGTGTGTTTGTATACATGTTTGGGTTTTTTTTTTTTTAAAGAGTCTGACAGCTTGATATAAGACAGCTTGATCAAACATCTGTCTTGTTCTAGGCTGCTAAAGAATGGTGACTATTTAGCCCCTGGTCTTCTGGCTTATAGAGTCAAGACTGCAGAGTAATAGGCAGTGCGACTCAGGCATGCTGCATGCATGAGAATTCCCATGCAGGTACAGCCGACTTGAATCACAGAACTGCTTCACCACCTCCTCTAATTAAACGAGTGTGACTTGTGCATGTGAGGCTGTCTGAAGTGAAACTTCACCCCTTAATCGTTGTGCTTAGTGTTTTGGCTGATTGCTTGTAGGAAACATTAGCCACAGGGGCTTAGCTAATGGACTGGTGCAGCTGGGGCTTTTGACTTTAATTTGAAAGAAATGGCTTCAGTAGTTTAAGGTGCTGTCCTATCTCCCTGCAGCACAGGTAGACAAGAATATGTGCCTGTGAGGCAGCAACTTCAACTCAGGACTGAGGGGCTTGCACTAGCAGCATCCAGTATGCTGGTGTGGGGTAGCTGGGCTTAGGGTAGGCCTGGTCTGCCACTTTATAAGAAATGAGCTTTAGGCAATTGGGGTGACAGTGCTTTAAGCTGCTGCAACAGCACCTTTCTGTGCTTGCCTGTCTCGTTTATGAATTCTCAGGAGAGTTTGGTTTGTGTTCATAACCTACTAGTTTCTAAATAGCATTTGGATAGACAGGAGCTCCTGGAGCAGTGCTACAAACCTGCAGTGCCCTGCCCTTGGTCTCGATGGGCAGTGTGAAGGCAGAGACTGCACACACAACGCACACAGATGAGAAAAGACACAGGGCCCCAAGGAAAGAAGCACTCATAAGAACCTGCAGGGAAATGAACAGTTCAAACATCAGCTCAGTGGGAGGGTGTGTGGGGGGGGTTGTGTGTAAGTTAATTAGTAATTACAGAGTGCCCAAAAGGTCAAACTCCTGAGACACTTATCAAAAGTAAAGCAAAGTTTTGTGAATCAAGCTAAACTCTGGCAAGAGATTTTTGCAGATCTGCCTCTAGCAAAGACTGCATAAGTACTCCATTTAAAAATCAAAGAACTAAGAGTTGGGGGGAAGAGTTTAATTAATTATTATTATTTTTTCTGTGAACTTCAGGTGCATCTCTCTGTATATTTGATAGCAATGATAGGTATGATGTTTACTGACATTATCAAGCGTGCTCTTACTTGTGATATAAACGGTGCCACCATAGCTCCAACACGGCACAATGACCCGCTTGTTCCCATCCCCAGGGCTCTCATTGTGGTGGGATAAACCTAAAACAGAGCAGAAAGAAATCGGATTAGTGCAACAATAATCTGTGATATGTGCCCTCATTTCTCCTTTATTTAATTTTTTTATTGTTGTTCAGAGACACCCATGACATTATCAAGGGTCACTGGTAGGATGAGAAAGTAAAAGAAATAAAGGTTCTTTTGGGTTTTTTTTGCCCCAAGTAAAGTTTTGGGGCAAGTCAATCAAAGCTGCATGTGATTTCCTCTGATGTTTACTCCTTGTTTTCCCTGCCCCCCAACACATTTCTACTAGCTGTGCTGGGCAGCACAACAAACTCACAGAGGATAGGCTGGGTGCTAAAGGAAGAATTCAATTTATATTGACAGACTGGAAAGCAGGAAGTAAGAATATTGTCTGCAGCCTTCCAGATTGCCTGTTTGTATCAACAACACTTTTAGAAGGAGGAAACAGAAAAAGATCCCAATAAGAAACCTCAAGGCTTAGAAGCATGTGCTTTGTGTGTTTTCTTTTTCACATCTCCCACACATTTGTGCCAATAAAACAGTTGTGTATTTTAATTAATTTCAGTTCTGTTAATAGCAATAGATTTCAGCAAGTACACTCATGGAAGTATTATTTTAAATACTTTACTGGGCTAAGACAGTGGTAATTAAAGAAGAATCCAGGTATGTGGCCAGAAAGGGTATTTCCAAGTTTTATATTGATCATTGAGTAAATTGTGAGTAGTATTGTTTTATGATATGGCTGTTGCAGCAACAGTCTTTACGTCAACAGTATCCAGTTCAGGACTGTTAAAATGCTGGTATATTTTCAAACCTGGTGCATAGTTAAATAATACAGGGTACTATTTAAAGAAGTTTCAGGCCAACATAGAGAGCTACTTTTGTTTGCTCCTCACCACTTTACTTCACCTGTTAGACAATATGTTTAACTCCACACGATTGTTTAAAAACAGAACAGAAAACTCCAACAATACATACTCAACTCACAGAACTCATGGCTCCAAAGCTGTATTAAGGACAAGCTCTCTGAAGGACTAAAACTATTTGCAACAGAATACATCAATTTCTATTATGTGAAAAGCCTGTATATAAACACATATACTACACCAGTCCCTTAAGTGCTGGAAAATGTTCCTTTCAGCAGTCACCCCTTTTGTTACTTTGCAAGTTTGGGGGAGGGGAAGGATTGTGAATTTTGGAGGATGGTGGTACAAAACATCCCCAAAAAAGAACATTTTGTAGTAGGTGACCCACAGATGACTCAGTAGAGCATCCTTCTTCCACCTGCTCTTATCCTCTCTAACTAATTATCTGATTTCTTCTCTGACCTCACATATGAAAGCAGTGTGGCAAAGAAGACAGAGGTGCTTAGTTCAAGGAAGATGACTGTAACATAGTCAATAAATATGACAACAGTGCTGGGTATAGGCAAATGGGCTTTCATGCCCCAGAGCAGTGTAATGTACTTTCAGGAGGACCCACCTCTGCTGTGTAAATGTAGATGGTGTTGAAGTTTGCTGAAACCAAGGCACGCAGCATGAAGAGAAAACCAGTCGTGCCTGTGCTGGAGGAAAAAAAAAAAAAAAGCCATGTGAAGCAAACTTAGTATCACTGAAAGGTGATCAGCAGACACAGCCTAATATATGTGCTGTGCTGAAATGTTAAGCAACTTAACATATGGGAAAGCACAAGAAAAGATGTCTGCTGATTGTATTTTTATAGTCCATTGGCAAGGCAGGTTTGACAATTGGCACATTACGTTTCCTTTAGGTCAGCATTAGAAGCTGGAGGGAATGATCTGAACAGGTGCATAGTGACTCAGGTGGTGCATTCAGCTGGAGGATCAAGTCATGACCTGCAGCCTAGCCCTTGATTTCAGCTTCAGTGCAAAACTGTTGCAAGCAAATATGATGGCCAGGCTTAGTTGCAGGGGAAAACTGAATACAGCCAAAGAGCAGTACAGAGGCCAATGCCTCACTAAATGATTATGAGCTTCCTGACAGCAGCATATTTAGTTTTCAGCCCCACCCAGTGCAGCTCACATGTATTTTAGCAGCCTCTGGGGCCACCAGCCCACAGGGCAGGCAGCAGGAGTGTGCACTGCTGGTGAGCAGCCATCGGGCTGCCAGCCAGCTTGGCGGAAACCAGCTTGAAGCTATCCTGATTTACAGTAACTGTTAGGCTCCGTCAGTTTGAGAGAGGTTTTTCTTACACAGCCTCACAAATCATCCTGATAATTACAGCACTCAGGGCAGCCTTCCTCTTGATGCCTCAAGCTCCTCAAAGTGCCTGACTCTACGAGTTCAAGGAGACATATGTAGCATTGCCAAAAATGAAAGAAAGGGAAAAAAAAAGTGAATTAAAAGAATTTATTTTTTTTTCTGGTGGATATTGTTCACATTATTATTACTTTTCTAGACTGCCAGAAAACAGCTTGTTGTATGCTTATGGGAAGCCATGTGGGCTCAGTAATACAAGTGAGCCCCACTGCACACTGATGTACCACAGCATCTCTTTGCTGCAGCTTTCCCAGGAAGATGAGGGAACCAGTCAGAGTGTTGTTTCAGATGTGCTAGAATTAATGGCCTGACCAACTGGTGACCTGAGAATACTGTAGGAATGGTCCTCAGCTCCCAGCATTGCATGCCCCCCACAAGACTTGCATCAAGACTACCTTGAGGTGCAGATATTGAGGAGAAGAAAGAACAGGGCTGTACATCCCATGGTGATACACAAGCTCAGTCGTCTTCCAAGGACATTGATGCCAAGAATGTTCAAAGGATTTACTGGAGATAAAAAGGATAAAAAGTAAAATGTAAATGACCTGACTGCAATGCTTGTCTATTGTGATATACCTTATGTGTGCCTGAAAAGTATTTTTCTTCATCCCTAGCACCTACCAAATGTTCTGTAAAATGCACAAACCCTATAACCCTCTTCTGGACCTAAACCCTGTAATCTCCTCCCTGCCCCTTTTTTTTATTTGTCCTTCCACTCAGAGAATGAAGCCTATTCTCTGAAATCACCTTGCTATACTAAGGCAAGACACCAATGTCTGTTTTGAGCCATGCAAGGAAGACACTGGGTAAGCACCACAGACCTGGTGGTTTTGTTCCTTCTGGCCACAGCTAAACTGAACACCAGGGCCCAGAGTGCACCACAGGCCTGGTCCCAGCCCAGCTGCACCTGCCAGATTCAACACTCATTCTCTTCATAGCTCAGTTGCTGAGACGTGAACCAGGGAAAATGTTCCCCCTCCAGGAGTGTGGCAATGCATCAAGTTCTTTGCAGGATGCCATGCGGATGCCTTTGGGCCATCCTGCCATCCCCAAGCACTTCCAGTCAGGCTGCACCAGGAGGCATTTTGGTTTGCTGCAGCTTCCCTAGGCACTTAGCTTTCCTATACTGTAGCGTTCAGCACAGGACCTGCTCCTGAGGCCACCGTCTCTTGGAAACTGGGGCACTTACCTGGTTCATTCAATTGTATCATATTGCAAGTATGAATATTTGCAATCGTTATTGTTTATGACTTTTTAAAAACAACATATCAGTCTGCAAATTTGGGAAGCCAGGCTCAGTTCTGATAAATTAGGAGCAATTTCTCCTGTAGTTTAACCAAGGCTGTCACTGCATACTAACTGCAAAGAGGGTCTTGGCTCTGTTGTTGGAAGGACCTGCGCTGTCATCAAAAGCTGAATTATTCACCTGGCAAGCAATGCCTTCCCTTGCCCCTTGCCATCAGATCACAGCCTTTGATCCTCCCAAACCTTCATTTGATGACCCTGTGCCTGGCATTTGCCAGCAGTGCTGAGAACATCACCCTCTGATAGTAAATGCACATCAAAGGAAAAGCTTTGCAGTGAGTATTGTCTGGCTGTAAGAAGGGAATGGCGGAGAGGGGAAAAGAGGTTACGGGCAATCTCTCCAGCTGTGCTGATGATCATGGTCCGGTAGGCAACGGGCCCAAACAAGTGGCAGTGGCAGGGGCTGTGGTGCTTCTCAGAGTCATCACCAGGGTCCTGCACCGGTGGTGCTGCAGCGCCACAGACAAGGTCTCGCTCCAGTAACTCAGCGCTGGCCAAGATTACCCCGTAATAAGCAAAAGCTATGCCAAGCCTGTAGAGGGAAACACTGCAGTGAGCAACAGCAGTAATGGGGAAGGTGAGGAAACTAAAAGCAGCAGGTTTTGGGTGCACTGGGAGCCTCACTGCCTGCACCAGCTCTGCATATAGGACCCCTTTAGCCTGAGCCTAGCAATGACTGGGAGACCCACCAGGTCACTGATCACCCCACAACACAGCACACCACTACCACCTATGTCTGTGTATCTCTCTTCCTTAGAGCATACCACCCCAGCTCATAGCTCATCGTTTTGCTTACAAGTGACCTGCTGCTGTCCCACCACAGAGCCTCTTTGGTCCCTTTCCTGACACAGGGCTGTAAATGGGGATGTTTCCAAACCTCCATCCCTCCCCAGGGGACCAGGGAGTCTCCAACATCTCAACATCAGGCCCTGATGCTTGTAGCTCACATAAAACAACTGTCCGAGTTTTTTCTAGTCCTTATCTTTTCTGCCCAGGGATTTTCAAAAGAAGCTTTCACTAACTGTCTGGACAGGGTCACATCACACCCTGGCTGCCTGTCAAGAACATCTCATTGGTGACGGCAGCCTGGCTGTGTCATTATCAAGTATTTCAGCATATGCCTAATCATAAGCAGGCCGAGAAGTAATTTTCACTTTTTTATTCCCTCTGGCAGCTTCAGAAACTAGCAGCAAATCTGGGCTAGGAAACCAGCTGCCTGGGGAGGCAGGGGACGCTTGGGGCAGAGGGAGCAAAGCCAAGAACACACCAGAGAATGCTGGGAGGACTAGAAAAGAGGAGTAAAAAACCCCAAAAGATATTTCATAACATTCAAAAAAGTTGAGGACAAAAAAAAACCAAAACAAAACAAAAGAAAAACCCAAAATTTCAAGTTCTGACTTAGCAACATTTTGGGTCAATAAATTCCCATGAACCCATTATTTATATATTTCCACTCCAGACAGAAAAGTTAATGAAATGTGTATCACCTTTGCATACAGCTACTGGGAGCATTGCATATGAAACCCACCTCTCCTCAATCTTAATTTTCCCTGGCTAGTGGCACTGGTAACAGTGAGTTTCTGTTGGAGCCAGGTTTCACTATCTATTGGCTGGCCTGTAAGGGTGGTGCATTTCTCCTGCTCTTGGGAAGAACACGTTTACAGGAAGAAGTAGATCTGTGGGCACATGGGTGGAGCACTCTGCAGGCAGGTGTGGGCTCCCTCCTGGCACCTGCTCCCCCTCCCCTGAACCACCCTGCACCATCCTGGATGTCCAGCCTTTTTCATCTATGTTAACACTGACCAACACTGGGTGTTTGAGGCATGACCTGAGATCAGGACAAGCCTATGGTGACTCGCACACATACCTCCAGCTGCCAAGGAGTCACAGCCAATTCCTGAGGAAGAAATGGTGTCTTGTAATGTCAATGGGAGACTTCTGCTCCCTGCACATGTTCAACTAAGAGAATGAGCTGATAAGTGAGACAGCAAAAAAAAAACCCACACTTTTTTTTTTTTTTTTACCATATGATCCATATCTGCAAAGTGGTTCTGAGGTATTTTGGGTGGATGAGGTCCTTGAATCTTCCTCTCCTTTCCTGCAAATCATTGAAATAAATAGTTTTTTAAAAGGTTTTTTTTTTAATACAGGGGTGAATGTTCTGTGGCAGTAGCTGGAACCCGAGGCCCCCTCTGCCCTTGCCCCAAGCTGCCAGTGGCACAGACAGCCTGACAGATGGTGCAACACAGCACCCCATCAGCTGCTGGCAGCTCCACATGCTGGGGAGAAGGGTCCAGCATCCCATCCTCTGCCATTGGAGCAAGCTTGTGGCTGTGTACAGCTTGCTGGAAGGCCTGAAATACCAGTGAGCAGAGACAAGTAGGCACTGAGGTGCCATGTTTGCCCTGCTGATCCCCAAGAGCTGGCAGCTGCCCCAGCATTCCACCACAGAGGGAGAGAAGTTCACAGGGACAGTTTGGGTTGCATTTATTTTTATTTTCCTCATCATTGGTTAAGCCTGAAAGGGTTCACAGCTAACAAAAACCCTCCCCACAGCCAATGTGGGTCCATTACATAAATTCAATTAAACTACAGGGAAGCTTTAATCCTAATTCATTCCAATACAATAGCACCATCTTGCATGAATTGCTAAGGACAATGCTTGGTGCCTGTGAGACTGAATAAACAGCAAAGAGGTCCAGGAAAGGGACTTAAAAGAGTTGGATAATAATTTTGAGGCCCTGGACAATAGTTTTGTTCAATCTTCCTCCCTTGGGGGTCAAAGAAGCCACCTGAATAAGTCCTGTCACCTTGCAGTCAGGAGGGCCTGGGCTGGTGGCAAGGGGGAGCAGCTTGGGGTGTCCCATGCCTCCAAGATTTTCTCCTGACTAGTCTGCAACATCCACACATATTTTGGGGCATTTCAGTCCAGTAGTGTTCAATTGCCTAGCTGCTTATCTGGTTACAGGTGGCAATGGTGGTAGAAGTGAAATGGCCTTTGCTGCTTTGACCCTCTTCTGCTGGTTCTTGACTTCATACTCAGGGACCTGGGGTGCCAGGACCCAGCCAGGTGTTGGGAGAAGCCTCTGGGATCAGTAGGTTGACTTCATAGCACAGACCATTGCAGCCAGACAGACCACAGCTGTGGAGGAACCCTGGAGGAGCACATCACATGTGTCATGGCACAGGAAACACCCCTGGGGGGTTAGATGGCCAACAAGGAAGAACGTGCTTTGCTGGGAGACTTTTTTTGTAAGGAAGCAAAGCTTTTCTCAGCACAATATCTGAGTAAACAAAAAGAATGTGAAAAAAAAAAAGCAGAAAAATCAATTTGATTTTGAGGGCCAAGAGCACTGTGTCACAAAAAAAAAAAAAAAATGACATCTTAATCATCACATTCAAATAGAAGGAACATCTCCCTTATGAGGAAAGGCTGAGGGATCTGGGTCTCTTCAGCTTGGAGGAGACTGAGGGTTACCTCATTAATGTTTGTAAATATATAAAGTGTAAAGCGGATGATGCCAGCCTCTACTCCATGGTGTCCAATGATAGGACACAGGGCAAAGGGTGCAACTGGAACACAGGAGGTTCCATGTAAACAGAAGGAGAAACTTTTCATGGGTAGGGTGACAGAGCACTGGAACAGGCTGCTCAGGAAGGTTGTGTCAAGGTCCTTTCCAACCCTGAACATTCTATGATTCTACTGTTTGGAAAGAAATCGAGCAAGGATGAGGAGAGAGGCAGAGTGAGATGAGCTTGGTGGTCCCACTCCCTCCCCAAACCTCAGATTCTGGTAGCCTTCCCAGGATGGAGGGGCTGGAAAGTGTCACAGTCTCGGCTTACCTTGGCAGGCTCCCTCAGCACTCCCTCAGGCATCACCGCCCCATTCATCCTGGCTATCCTCTGCAGTGTGACCAGGGCAGCTGCCATGTTTCCCGTGGATACATTGTACCGTGCCGACTCTGGGATGAACTGAAAGCAGAGTGGCCTCAGAAAGCCCCTCTGAACAGCTCTGCACACACAACTCTACTCTGAGCTTCCCAGCATGTCCAGGAGCCTGGCCAGGTTAGCACAGGGCAATGCCTGAGCCAGAGTAGGCTTTTTCCTCTCCTGCCCCCCAGTCATTCCCTGAGGCACCCCTGAGTGCCCCAGCTCTGCATTCCCCATGGTGCAGGGCTCACTCTGCCCAACAAACCCATTTCTTGGTCCTCCCAGGTGTCTGCTACAAAGCCATTTTTCGTCTTGGAAGACTCGACTCAACAAGGCCATTAAAAAAAATGAAGACATGGATGAAATTTAGGAACAAACTCTCTCATCACTAGCATTAGCAATATTCACCCACACCTGGTGCTCTTTCTGAAATAAAATACCTTTTTATTAAATTATAAAAAAAATACATCTGTACCACTGAAATTTAAAGACTCCTTTTTTAAAGCTTTACTAAAAACTTTTGCTATCCACTATTTTCTGGCAAAATAATCACATAGACCAAATGTCAAAGTTATATGGGTGGATGTTCACAGCAACCTTGCCCAGGTAGCAGCCCAGATGGACTTGTGCATTTGTTCTGCTACTGCAGGAAAGGCTTCCACATCTGCATGGCTTGCACAGCCACAGTGTAGCAGTGCAGTGCCCAGGAACACTGTGAGTAGGAATTTTCCACATCACTCCACACAAATAAGATGGTCCTCACATCTGAGGCTGACATTTCTGAACCATGAATAAACCTGTTGAAGCTGCAGTTGAGACTTTACTGAGACTTCTTTCCTCAGTAAAGACTGAAGAGGGTGTGCTATGGCCAGGACTACACTGAAGATATTACTTGTGTTTTTTTGCACACCCTGCCTAGCCTATCTTCCTCTTGATGCCTGGCCCATCAGCATTGTCCCTGGGCACCACTGGCAGCTGGAACACTGAAGCCTGGCTGCTGGAAGGCTACATCAGGGCAGAAAAGTACTGGAAAACCAAGCCATCTCCTGAAGGCTGACATCTCCCCACCAGTTCATTAGGACCTTCCCAAGTTCCCAGGTGAGGGGGCTGTGATGGTGAAAGGACACAAGACCAACCCCGGGCTTGTGGGGGGTAAAGGGCAATGCCTCTTGGTGCCTGGGGAGATGTCAGGTTGCTGGCAGTGCAGCAGGGACTGGGGAGAGGAGCTCTTCCTACCTTGAACACCAGGATGAGAAGGATGCCAGGGATAGAGGCAATTCTGATCAGCCACCTCCAGCCAATGGTTGGGTTCACCACTGATGCCAGGCCAATGATTAACAAGGATCCTGCCAACCAGAACACCTTTCCAAGGGAAATAAAAGGGTTAAAACATTAACATGTGGCAATGATTTCTTTGTTTTCTTCCCTTCTGGTCCGGCTCCATATGTAGGTGGGGATCTGTGCTGGGGAGTGCTGTGGTTCAATCTGAGCTATACCACAACAGCCTGAGCAGCTGATCTTGGGTTGAAGGAAAGAGGGAAACAAAAACAAGGATTTGGGGAGGGACAGCTGAAGATAGTCTTAATTATCTCCAGATAAAAACCAGAAAACTTGCTGTGGCTACCATTGTACTTAAAGCCTTTCTTTGTCCTTCCAGTTGCTTCTCTGCTAATGCCCATGAATTTTGTCTGAATCTCTACAAGGAAGCAGCACATTTACAAGCACTGAAGGCAAAAAAGGAACCATATTTCCACTGCTGGAAGTTAGTGGGTCTCCAATAGCCTCAATGCTAAGTTATACCAACAGAGAATCTGGCCCCCTTATCTGCAAGTACATTCCTCCATGCAGTTCACTTGTTTACATTAGGAGATGCATCCCTTTCCAAGGGACCACAACCACACAAAGCACAAACAAATACATAAAACTCACATCAAGTTCATGAGTAATCTGTGGGCAGAATTAACAAATTTCTGGAGAGAAATACAAGATTATTCTTTTTTATAAACCTTTGTGTTTCTGATGACACTTTGGTAACAAAGCCCTGGGATCAAACAAAATATTAAAAGCAAATTATCCTTGCCACCAAGACTATGTAAGAACACTTTAGGTTTAACAGTCAGATGAATTTACATGCTCGATGAGGCCTCAGCAGATCATCTGCAGCAAGCGTACATTGCAGAAATCTAGAGTAAGCAACAACCCAAGTCACGCTTCCTGTGGTCTTTGCCAAGCAAGAGTGCACAACCCTCTCAAAATATCTCAGGCCAAAGTCAGGACTATTTATGCCAGCCCTATCCTTCTCAAAGACCCATGCCTTCTCTGAGCAGGGACAGGGAGAGGCACAGATTAGGACCTTATCTGAGAACCATTTTATTAATAAATTGTAATTAAACAAGTCCAAAGGGAGGAGAGATGATCTGGCCAGAGGTGCTACTAATCACAGAAAGCCCATTGGCACTGGTCTTGTTAGAGCAGTTATCGATAGGACAACCAAGAGGCTGGGTATCAGCTATCACTGAATGTCCCCATGCACTGTTTGGAACATCCAATTATTTGTGAAAAAAGTGCCTCTCTTCTGCAGGAAGCTGCCTGTGTACACCTTTAGTAATGCAAACACCAGGCTCTAGGGTACAGGAGGAAGCAAGTGCTTGATTGGACCCAAAGTGTGATTGGTCTGGGAGAAAGGCTGATGTACTAAACATCCAGCTTCCAAACAGCATTGGGACTAATCTCCCAGGACTCAGGGCTAGAAGAAAGTGTAATGTGCTCACTCTTACCTGAGATAAGGGCAACATGTATCCTCGGTATTTGGTGGGCAAAAATTCAGTTTTTATGATAAGCCTAGTGAGAAAGGGGGAAAAAAAATCCAGTAATACAGCAACAATGGGAATTTCTGTACTAAACAAGTAGTAGTTCAGCTCAGCTCAGTCAGTGCTGGATGTTGTTGCCTGTAGACAGAGTACCATCCCCCTACCACCACTGAGCACTCAGAGATGGGAGACCCTTGCTCAATAGGCCTTCCACTTGGGCAGACACCAAATTACAAGTAAGGGAGATGCATGACATGAATCCCCTCCAGGCTGTGGTTGTAGGCTTCAGGCAAGTAAATATTGCAGTCTGTGCATCAGAAAACCTACAGAAAGGTCCTATGAGGTGACTAAGGTGTCAGCACAGGCACAGAGTATGTGGAAATGAAAAATTTGTAGTAATTTTTTAAATTATTATTATTAAAAAAACAGTACTTAACAACTGGTTGGTTAGCTCTTTAGCAAGAGCCTGGCACTGGCATCTCTCAAGCTAATGGTTGTGAATTGTGCTTCCTTGGCTAGAAAGCGAAGGAGGAGGGAGAAATCCACTATGGCTCTTATATTGGCTACTGAAGTGCTTTATAAAATGTGAAGTTTCTCCTCATCCTCATTATGTTCATTAGCAGTCTCCATGGCCAGGGAAGGGAGACCTTCCTAAGAGAGAGAGGCAACATTCAAATCTCAGCAGATGTGTGACCCAGATGTAGGACACCTTCTCCCAGTAGCACCTACTCTGTCCTTCAGGAAAGGGCTCTTAGATCAACATGATCAGTTTTGGGCTTTCCTGTGTGGGCAGCAATCAGGCATCAAGGAAGATGCTGAAATGTTGCATTTATTTCCCAGAATCTAAAGTAATAATTTATGTCACCAGGGTCCCAGTGAAGTGGTTGTTAATTGTGAATTTCTCTCTCCCCCACCATGTTCCCCTTTCTGCCCCAACAGGGCAGAAAGTTTCATTTAAGTGGGAATGTTTTACATCAGTCAAAGAAGAATTTGCTACTTAAGCAGAATCATTGTGACTTTTTTACGAGGAAGCAGCCTTTGCTCATCTGTTACCTGTCTAATTGTTTTTATAATTTATGTGCTTAATAATCCCTCTGTCACTGGCTTAATGTAAACCAGCTGCCCCCAATATTCCAGGACTCAAGAGTCCTTGGGAACTGCAATTCGGGTAAATCAACTGGGATTCAGTAAAATTACAGAACAGCATTATGGTTTACAGCGATGTGGGAATTTGTTACCCTTTCCACTTCCAGCCCCTGTGGAAGCCCCTTCCTTGCCACCTCCTCCAGGTTTTAGCACAGTCATGGCTTATCAGGCTCAGCTCAAGGGAAACTGGGTGCTCTGCCAGGGTCAGCCAAAATGAGCCCAAGGATCTTTCTTGCTTTAAACCCAGGAACTCAGTCCCCTTAGGTCCATGGATGCCCACAATAACCTCCCCGTGAAGGCTGGCTCATTACTGCCCACAGCCTTACCCTTGTGCATGGCCTGACACGCCACATCCTACCATGGCCCGCAGGAACACAAACCAGATGTAGGATGGGGCAAATGAGGTCAGCATGGAGAAATAGGATGCCCAGAGGAATGAGAGCAGCAGAATCTGTAAAAGGGGAATATTTAGGGTTGTCAAACCACAGGCTCAGCCAAATCCATGGCTCCTATGGGGCTCAGGGAAAGGATGTGAACCCCCTGGCAACCACTCACCTTCCAGCGGCCATACCTGTCAGCCAGGAGCCCGAGCACTATGCTGAAGACCATGTAGCCAAAAAACACCATCTAAGGGGAATTGAAACAGAGCTGTGGAGGGCCCACTTCTGGCAGCACATGGCAGCTCTGCTCTTTGAACTGTGTGTGAGTTTAATGTTTTCTGAGCAGCAGGATGACCCGCAGTTCCCAGAATCATGAGTGAGGTGGCTTTCAGGGGTTGACTTCCTCCATCTAGGCACTTACTGCTTCAGCCTTCAGAGCTGGAGGTTGGATGGCAAGGACTTCAAAATCAGAATATGGAAGTGAGATCTTGTTTTCATATTTCAGCTCTAGGCATGCATGTGTGCTCATGTCAGCTCACTTTCTTTTTTCCACAGTAGTGGTACTGTTCTTGTCCCTGAGAGGAGGCCCTAGGGATTAATTTTGTCCACTGGGAAGTGTACTTTACAAAGTCCATGGTGATTCCCATGACGATGATCACATGGTGGATGACCTGTATGGAGGTAACACAAATCACTCACCGTTGTCACTAAAGCCACCTGCCAGTCTTGAAGCTGCCACTCGCATCGGATGAGAGGGGACACAACAGCTATTAGCATGATCTCCATGGCTTCAGCCACCTTTGGGAATAAGTGTGCACATTAAAAAAAAAACAAAGCCACAAGAAGCCCAAAGGGAAAAATCTCTCAGTCCTACCAAGCTTTTAGCCAAGGCAGTTCCACCATGTCAAAACAGCCTTGTGAAACCATGGTGCCTCCATAGCAGTCTGAGCCCTGCTCTTGATCTAGTAGAATTGAGCATTTTGTAACAGGGAGAGGAGAATAGCGCACCTAGAAAACAGATATCTAAGTACACTGTGCATCTTGGAAGGCTGGAAAGACTCACCCTTTGCAGAGGAGACACTTAACCAGCTGTGCTAGTGGAAGTTCTTCCAAATATCTTTGGAAACCAAGCTGCTTGGTTAGCTAACCTGCTGTGAATTTGGACGTCTAACACAAAGAATGACCTCTTAAAACTGTTTTTGATTAAAAACTTCATTGCTTCATTGGCTGTTTGCCTCAGCATCTGGCTTCAGTTAAGAAATAAGCTTATCATTTACACATGGCTAAAGGATTTTACACTTCAGCTGTAGTGATTCTCATGGATACATCTCCATCCCATTTTTACCCCAGCCTGGCCTCAGGCTTTTGACTCAGTTCCCAAACCACATACACTGTTAACACAAAGTCCTGCCAGGTAGGAGATTTTTCAGGTAGCCAAGAGTAAGAAGAAGGTTGCCTTCCCATGCCAGATTGCACAGGGTTTGGGTGCCCTGCGGATGGAATGAAAAAAGCAGTCAGGAGGTTGAACCTAACCTGCAGGCACTATTGAAGACATGCCCCATCATTGCTGCCTGATGGGACAGTGCTCTGGGTCAATCTGCTCAGCTTTGTCCTGAAATAGGTTTGATATCAGTTGGGGCCAATATTGATTTTGGCCAAAGATGACAACAGCAGATATTGAACTTGAGAAATTATGTGTGAAAAAAACATGGACAGCAATATAGTGCCCATAGTGCTTATGGTTGTTATTTCACAGCAATAAAGAAAATGAGAAAAGTGCTTTTTCAGGCCAGTGAGGATCGCTTCAGAGACTCACCCCAGTGCTGCCCATGATCAGGAAAAGCATGATGTGGAATCTCCCAAAACCGATGGTTTCCACAGCTTCTTCCACTGTAAACGTCTTCTGCCCTGAACACCAAAGGGAAAGAAAAACATAGACAAAAAACACATTAGCAATCAAATTGTATCTTCTCATTCTGAGATGTCAGCATTTTTCATGCTACTGTGGAACTGCTCCAGGAAGAGGGCTTGGAATATCTACCAGTTCCACATCCACTGACCAGCCACTGGACCTGCTGATGGTTGGACACATCAGGGGTTTGCTGAAACAGCATCCAGCAGGAAAGAGGGACAGGCTGGGCATGGGGCATGGACCACTTTTAACTAAGAGTTACCCAGCTGCTTCAGAAACCCATGGTTGGGACTGTGTCTGGGCAATCCGTCTACTCTTTTTCCCTACCCAAATCACCATGAGGCTCCCTCCACAGCCCCACTCCCAGCATGAGTGGCGTGACCTGGGGGGTCATCCCAGGTCTGAGCTCTGCAAGACAAGCACAACCAGGGACTTTGGGCACACTTTCATCTCTTGAGCCTTTGTTCCTTACTTTCTCTCCTATGTCAGGAGCAAACAAAGCATCTCAAGATCAGAGCTGGGATGGCTTTATAAACAGACCTGGCAGAAACCTTTCAGTATATGTATATTTGTAAGCTCTTATTTAAGTAATCATAGCTGCACAAATTTTCTGTGAGACCATTTATCTCCCAAGTAAGTAATCTTAAGCATTAACATTACCTCTGAAATGGAACAGAATTTACTGCAGTATTCCATGAGAAACCACTTTTGTTCTTTTTTTTTTTTCAAGTGCAGACCTTTTTATACTTTTCTATGTTTTCTTTCACCTTAAAATTAATCCAAAATAGAACACTTTTTTTTTAACATAAATTATCCAAAATGAAATAATTCTTGAATTCCAGACATAAAAAATGTTTACATTAAGTGGAGGCCTGAGAAAAACCAAGACAGACAGATTTTTCCACCACCATAAGTAGCAAGCACCAGTCTGGTACCTGAGATGAGAGAAGTATGAAACTGATGCTTATGGCTCCATGTAGAGAGCTTTAGGCAGCTGAAGTGCCAGGACTGGAGACTCTCCCTCTACCCTGGCTAAATGAGGACCCAAATTCCTACTCCTGCAAATGAAAACCCACCTTTTGGGGATTCTTGTCGTTCCATGTGGATTTCCTCCAAGGCAATTGTATTTTCTGCCTCCTTAGGTGCAGTAGCCATCTCAGTTCCTGCTGGAGTGGAAACACTCAGATACACTCAAACACCAGTTTGTTTCAGGCATCTACTGGAGGTGTGGTGGGACAATTCTTCCCTATTCTTGGGCGGCTCATTTTACATGATGCGACTCCCCCTCCCTGAGCCACACAACAATCCATTGGTCAGTCAGGTATAGATTGTGAAATACAGTGTACCAGCTGCTTTTCCTCCTCAGAAAAGCTCATCTTAATCCTAGGGCAGAGATTAAACACACCACTTGCTTTAGCCTACTAGATTTTCTGCTTTACTCAAGACACTAAGGTGGAGGGCTCAACCCATCTTCAATGTGATGACCTCCCTCCAGGGGTGCTGGACTTGGCCCAGGCAGCTTTAACAGCTGCTCAACAGTGACTGGGGAGGCTGAAGCAGTGTGAGAGCTTGGGGGATTTCATGACTGAGAGCATCTAATGAAAGATAAAAAAATCCCAGCTGAGATAGAGGGCAGCATGGACAGGGAAACCATGAAGTTACAGTACTCTCAGGCTGGATACTCTAAAAGTATTATACTTAGATGCTATTATAAGGAGGTCATTAAGGACTAATGGCAGATTAGTTAGTTGGGTCACATACACTGACTTTGCTGTTACAGATCATTACAATCCAGCATCCAAGAGAACACAGAGTATATTGCCTACAACTGCCTCTCAGCAGTACCCTTGGAGGCAGCAATAGCTGCCAGCAGCACACAGTGCCACCAGCTGACCATGCTGGCCACCATTCAGGGATCACTTCCAAGAAGAAACATCTCAAGAGAGACCAATCAAGATACTTGGAAGAGCCCATAAGAGGTAAAGCTTTTACTTTGTGCCTAAACCATGAAAGGTTTTGTGAAAACACAATGTAGGGAACCATTTGTTTTTTTTCTTTTCCTTGATGATTAGGGCTGTGCAAACACATTCTGCCCTAAGCTGCCACATCATGCCTGTGTCTGATTGAACAGCTGTCCTCCTCCAAAGCCTGTGACAGGCACAGCACAGGAGCTGTCAGGCCAGCCTGGGGCATGCCCAGGACAAAGATCAAGCCCTGGGCCCTGTGAACACTGATGGTGATGTTGGGATACTTTGCTAATTTTTTTTCTGAGAGGTGCAGGAACATTTCGCTGTCTCTCACCTGCTCTGGGCCACATGCCACTATTCTGGGAAGTGATGCTGCTCCTCCAGAAAAGGGGAGGAAACCCCAATCCCTGGCATTGCTTTGCAGAACTCCCAGTGAGGTTCAGGTGCTCAAGCAGAAGGGTGCAGTGCTACTTCCAACACCCTATAGTAGCCAAGACACACCCAGAGGTATCAGGATAGTGGATAGCACCTATGGACAACCTACACTGCTCTCAAATAGCAGTGAGTGAGCAGCTGGGATAACTTCTCTAGCTTCTAAACACCAGAAATCTATGCAGGCACCTGTGTCTCCCTCTGCCCAGATACTGGGGAAGTGGAGTTTATCTATAAGAAGACAAAAAGCCACTATTCAGTTAAATCCCTGGCACTGTACTCTCTGCTCTAGCACTTAAGTTCAAAAGACAGAGATATAGATACAACACTTCAGTAAACCTCCCAGAAGTTCCTTCCAAACTCACAGTTTTCTCATCCCAAACCTTTGCAGTCCCATTTACCTTGATGAAGTAGCTAGTGTCTATCACACATCTTCAGGGAGTCACAAGTTTCCCACTATTTTTCAATCCCATATTTGAATGATCAGATACCCCCACTATTAATAGTCACTAGCCAAGGCTGGATTAAATATTTTTTTCTTTTTTAGTTTGAAACTTTCTTACCTGTGCAGTGTCCTACACACAAAGGAGCAGACCTTTCTTCTTAACTGACTGTTTCCTTTCTCTTTTATTTTTGTGGTGCTGTGAGTTTGGGATCCATCTCCTAGGACTCAGGTTTCCTCCTTGCTGGGCACAAGGTGGGTGGCCTCTGCCCCCAGGAGTTAGGTGGTGTAGGCAGGATGCCCCAGTACTGACCTGTGCTGGTCCTGTGGAACCTACAGGTACTCTTCAGGGGCTGTCCACCATGGGTGATAGTGCTTGCCCATCCCTTTTTTGTGGGAGGGCAATGGGGAGATACCTGCATTGCAACACCAGAAAATTTTAGATGACAAGTTTTGGGGGCAGGTCCTGCAGCACCAGTGCTCATGTAAGGTGCCTGTGTCATCTATTGCAAAGCCACCAGCTCCCCTTAGGCCAGATGAAGCTAGCCCAGGTGCCAGCAGCATGAAAAAAACTGAAACCCATTCATCTGCTTTATCCTTTTAAATTTCCTGATCAAGTACCAAACCACAGGAAGCATTCATGGCTTAAATTGACACAGAGATCCCAACATTACTATGCAGCAAACTTCAATGCTACAGGATGGGTTGACCAGTGAATCTGAGCTACAACAGGTATGAGCTCTTGACTAGGAGTGTATAAGTCAACATTTACGACTCAGGTGTGTTGGCATTGGTGAAGGCCATCAAAGAGACAAAGATATTTTATGTGTCTCTTTCATGGAGATTTTTAAATACATACACTGAACTGGCAGCAATTCTGCAATGTTTTTATCAAAGCATGTAATTCCCATGCCAAATCTCATGCTTCCAAACATCAGGAACACATTTGCTACCAGCCAACATATGCTATTTCACAGCCTTATTTTCCTCTTAATAATATCTAATATTCAGCTGCCGTCGTTATTGGCATCTGCTGAACAAGATGCATTACCCAAGCTGCCAGATCCATACCATTATGTTTTCATTGTAAAAACTCAGACAGCATGTGTGCAATCACAAGAGGGTACAGATGTTTTGTTATTTCAATTTCCCAGCACAGAAGGAAAAAAGATTTCAAAAATACAAGCAAAAATTCTCGTCCATAGAGATGTTTTTTCAGGCCCAGGTGTTTGGGGCTGAACAAAGGGATACTATGCCTACTACATTTTTTTAGCCACCTCATGATACTTTGGTTATTTGCCACAGAAATACAAAGGTTAATCAGAATGAAGCATGAATGGAAACATTTACAGGTGTGAAAGCTTCAGGAGAAACAAAAGCGTGAGGGCAAAACCAAAGCTGGCCATGGACATGATGGAGAGCCATCCTATGGGTAAACACTGAGGAAAGTGCTGTTTGCTGCAGGAGCCCAAGGCCAGGCTTCAATAAGCTGTTGACTGCTGAATTTTATGAAAGCTCAGTCCAAAAACCAGTTAATCATTAACCAGTCCAGAAGACCTAAGAGAAGACAAGAACTTGATACCCATCTTTCCTCATCCTTCACATCACCAAAGTCATCCCAGCAGGAGGGCCTGGCCATACAGAGCAACAGTTCTTATGAGAAGGAATAAAAAATCCAGGTGATAATAAGTGTGAGTGATTTGAATCAGTTTGATTGACTTTGTTATCCTTTTCCCTTCTTTAGTGGATGTTCATTAGGTCTTCTTACACTAATTTCCTACAAAATGATGTAACTCATGTCACCAACTTTCAGAAACAAACACCTTCCTAGCTTGGGATCAAGAAGCACCCATTCCTCCCTAGGTACCAATCACAAGTCCACCCAGGAGGGGCACACAAAGGTCATTTCCTCACTTTGGAAGAGTTTCCAGTCATTACAAGCCACACCTCCTCTAGCAATGGGTAAAGTTCAAATAAAGACACTGGGGTGTTGTACCAAGGTCTACTAGATGGTAACAGTGGTCTCTGCTGGATATGACCACATCTGGTTGTCACATTCACAGAACCAGCTAGAAAACATAGTCCCATTCAGCTCAGCAGCTGCGCAGGGCAACAGACAGTTATTACTCTGCTCCAAAATCCCCCTCACCTTCTGGAGGAAATCCTTTTAAAAACAAGGCACTCTGGAACATTTCTGGGTTTTTAACTAAGTTCTTAAAACCAACCCAGATGAAAGCCAGGGCTCTCCTCAAAGTGTGTAAGAACAACCCTGCCTCTCAGCAGTGTTTTTTCTGAATGCTCCCTGATTAAGTGGGCATGGTCCTCTTGAAGAATGGGGAAGTGCCATCCCTGTATCACAAATGCTCAAGTGAGCCACAGGCTCTGCTGTGTTACTCAGCTGTGCACAGAAAGGGAGAGCTGAATGCAGAATTAAGCAAAATGTCTGAATTGCTGTTCAGTGCAGTAAACAACAGACCACCTTGTCACCTTCAGTATTCACAGGAAAACTTGTTTTTCTTGCTTAAACTGTAAACCTGAGACAAAAGAAGCTCTAAAAGGAATGTATTTTCTGTTTTATGTAATCACCTTCTCAGTTACATTGCAATCACATGGAAGGTTGCAATAAAGATAAAATACGTGTTTAGGCATAAAATCTGCCCACTGTTTCATAAAGCAAATTGTTTTCTCCGCATTTGGTAATGCATCAAGCTTGTTTGGCGATTCTTGCTTTAAGACAGGTTTTCTCCTGAATAGGAATAAATAAAATAAGCCAGAAAGAACAAAAGTGACGTGCATATGCTGAGCAACTGTGACACCAGCTGCATTCATGTCCACGCAGTTTGTCTGCACTGTGTTACCCATGCCTGAAGCGCTGGTGGCACAAGACCATGTGCGGGTCATGAACACATACCTGTGCTCACCTCTTCTCAGCTGTAGCTCCAGCTTCAAACCTAAGCTGTTGTTAAAAGGCAAAAAAGCTCATGGCTCTGTTGGTAACTGGTGCCCAAGACCAGTATGGCTTCTTGAGACCACAAGCAGAAAAGCAAAACAACTGCTTTGCCTGCGGCCATACTTTTTCCTCCATCACTGTAGCAGAAAGGTGGTTTTCAAGTCTGACTACTGCAGACTGACAGCCTGTGATAACTATTTCACTGTGCATCCTGCTGGGAACACTCTCAGGTGGGTTTCTTCAGTGGAACAGGATATCAGGGGTATGACTTTTGAAAATGGGGCTTCCTTGGTCACAGACCATGGAAAGGAGCACTGTCACCTCCAGATCCATTGGTGTGATGTGTTGGGATTTTACATCTTCTGTGCTTAAAAATAATTAGTCTATTATGATTAACACTATTCAATTTGAAAAATTAGTAATCCATTAACATTTAGGAAAGTTCACAGTACCTCAATATTTCAAATTCATCTCAACAGTTTTGATTCCCCTCTTCTTTAGCATTTCTACATTGTCTGCTTTAACTACCTGTCTTGAAAAATACAGCACAGAGGGAATCATCTTAAGTCTTCGCTGAGAAACAAGTCAACAGAGATAAATAAATTGGTTGCCAATGTGGAAATGGGCACACTCTTTTGTTTACACAGCTCAAAACGAACATTTTTGTTAAGTGATGACGTGCATGAACGTCTATAATTCAGTGCTGTCAAGCCCTGGAGCAAATGAGACAAAAAGAGGGTTGTTGTAGTAAAGCATAAAGAAAACTGCAAGCCTGCAACATGATCTGCCTTTTAGCTGGTTTGCATTGTGTACTAAATGAAGGTCTGCAATTTTATAAGGGACTTAATCATTGTCATATGATCAACCACAGCTTGAAACAACAGCCAAAACATATTTTCCTCAGAAAGAAATATGCCACAAAGACAAGACAGTAAATGGAATAAAACACATGGGAATTGATTATTAATAGCCAGTTCAATTCGAAGGCTGCATCTCCTCTTTTCAACCAAGCAAGAGGCAGCTGACCCAATCAAATGCTGAGGACTGGGTACTTGGCAAAGACATCAGTGGACATACTTAGCCAAGGGTCCAGCCAGCTCATCTAGTGAAGTTCATCTAGCTCTCAGTTGTCAACAGCAGTATATGTGAATGCAGCTAGGGTATTTTAATCTACTGCTGATCTTCTTCCAAGGGCTACATTCTATTCTGTTTTATTCTATATACCCTACTCTGGGTGAACAACAATAAGAAAAGAGAGCCTGGTCTGAGGAGCAAAGCAGCAGTGCACAAACTTCACTCTTCTGCAGTGCCATCGATGATGTGCTTGAAGGAGAACGGAGAAAATTTGTACCCAGCTCCCACGTAGAACTTGTTCTGGAACTCCACCCTGGGGAGAAGTAGAGTGGGGCATCAGTGCTGCCCACAGTAAGCACCTACAGCTAGCTGAAAGCCCAAAACTTGGCACCCATGGGCAAAGGGAAGCCATGAGAGATTATGGCCTCTAAGTCAGGAACATAGGCCCCTTCTAGATCTAGCGTTGTCACACAGGAAGCCCAGGGAGCAACCCAGCACACATCAGATTTGACTTTCCATCTTCAGCCATGAAATTTTCCTTGTGAGGCCAGTCAGCAGCACCTTGCCTGCCTGCCAAACTGCTCCTAGCAGCTCTGAAAGCTGGAATAACTGCCTTCTGGTTGAACACTGATAGGAGACAGGCATCATCCCTCTAAGCAAAAGGACAAGCAACTGCACCATGGTTTGCCTTGGTAGCATTTGTGGTGGGATGCTAATGGTGAAAAAGGCCACAGATTGGGTTCTCAGGCAGGATGACAAGTTATAGTGGTGGTGAGGCTTAATGTGTTATCTTGGTCTTGCTTTACATAGTAGCCCAATGGCTTGTGCACACTGCTGTCCTTGTCTGTACTGATGGCCAGTTGAGTCAGACTTGAGCTAAATTGAAACTGGTTTGCCACAAAACCAAAACATCCTGGAGCTTGTCTTGGGCACAAGCACTGACACAGGTTTTCAATGGGATTTACAGCCCCAGTTGAACTGCTGCTGTCTTACATAGTCTCCAGCTGTTTTGTTTGATGATCATTCTGGGTGGGACACAAAACCAGTGGTGTGACTGTCATGCCTTCAGGTCAAGGTGGCTTCAGTGGCTCTGTGCATTTACCAAGTCAGAACTTCAGGTTGCCATTTATCACATATGCCCACAGTCACCACAGGCTTGGGAGGACAGGCAGGTTGCTGCAGGGAGCAGGTCTGAGATAAAACAGAGAGCTCTGACCTTCCTTTGGAGTCGTCTCCCTCGCTTCATTTGCCAGGGGGGACAGATGTTCTAAAGCAAAGGTACTAGCAATGTATATCTAACACCATCTGGTTTGGCCATGTGTTTTTACAGTTCAGTCCCTCCCAAAGGCTGCTCCAGGAAAAGCACACAAAGACCACAACACCTACCAGTGCAGACGCAAGGCGTGCAGAAAGGCTGAGAGCCCCTCCATGACAAGCAGGATTGCTACCGTCAACACTGCAAATGCTGCAAAGATGATGAAGATGACAATGAGGCCTGCCCAGCTGCTGTTGCTGAACCCATTGTGCATCACCATGGTCCAAAGGACCTCTGACAGTTCTGCAAAAAGAAATAAAGGGAAAACAGTGCTGAGCAACAACTGCAGACAGACGCAGTGCACAGTTGGGCTGCTCACCCTTTTTTTCCCAGTTAGATGAGTTGTCCTAGGATAAAATGTACATGAGAGTAATCAATCATAGAACAGCTTAGGTTGGAAGGGACCTCAGAGATCATCTAATCCAATTGCCCTGCCATGGGCAGGGACATGTCTCAACTAGACCAGGTTGCTCAAGGCCTCAACCAACCTGGCCTTGAATACCTCCAGGTAGGGGGCATCCACAATTTCTCTGGGCAGTCTATTCCAGAGCTTTGCCACCCTCATACTGAAGAACTTTTTTCTGAATCCCAGTCTAAACCTATTCTCCTTCAGTTTAAAAATATTTCCCCTTGTCCTACTGCTGGATACTCTTGTGAAGAGTCCCTCTCCAGCCTTCCCATAGAGTCCCTTCAGGTATTGGAAAGCAGTTATAAGGTCCCTTCTCCAGGCTGAACAATCCAACTCCCTCAGCCTATCCTCATAGCAGAGGTAATCCAGTCCCTCGATAGGATAATTGTCTCCAGTTTGTTTCCTGCAAGACAGATTTTTCCCTTTTCCCCCTTCAAATCTAGGTCAATCAATAAGACCAGCTAATTCTTGTGATAGAAGCCTTCTTCCCCTATGAGAGAGATGTACCCCATCTGACGCCAGCAGACCAGAGATCTATGTCCCTCTTATGGCGGGGGCCACCAGAACTGGGCACAGTATTCAAAGTAGGGTCTCACAAGTGCAGAGTAAAGGGAAAGAATCTTGTACGTGACAGCTGAATGTACACGACAGTAATCATGTATGACCACCCTGCCTCTCTATGATGACTGGGGAAGGAAAGTGGATGCAGATTGCTTTCCATCACTACTTTTCACTGTGTTGGAAGCTGATGGTGCACTTTTGGCTTGCCGTTACATCACAAATCCATGCAAATACACTACCAAGGCTGATGTTAACCTGGCCTGATACAGTCGTCAGTTTAATTTGCCCCTGTTTAACACAGTAGACAGGCAGTATTCAGAGCTGTCTAGGATTCACTGCTAAATGCCAGTGAATGCGATCAATTGACATATTCAATACATGTGTAGATTAGGTTACATGCTGTACTGATTGATGTTAGCTAAGACCCCAAGAGACATGCAATTCCCATTTGTGCTTCAAACCACTTCTCTTAGGGTGTCATGGAGAAGATATGGTGGGGAAAAAAAAACCCAAACAACTAGTTGGTTCCACCCAAGGCAGACTGTAGTAGTGATTTCGTCACTTGCATGCTCTTAAAAATTTGTTTCCTGCACAGGTTTATATCAACATTCAGAGCACTGGTATATCTGATGCATCCTATCAGTTCAATAACATATTCCTAACTTAATGATGCTAATCACACAGGACAAATAGAGGAGAAATTTTTCTCTTTTAATATAGGCAAAGTAAAGATTTAGCCCTGCTCTTCTCCATCCAGAAGATCCAGCCACCAGTTCCTTTTTTGTTTTGCCTTGAGCCATATTCACATTCAATGTCCTGTTACTTTAGGTGACAACAGATGCAAGGGATCCCTTGCAACTGCTGCCTTCAGGAAAAATACTTCTGTCAATGCCAGTTTGAAAGGCTGCAAAGGAATATGGTGGCTTTCCAGGCAGAATTCTGACATAAAACATCAGACTGCCCTTAGCTAAGCTTTTATTTGGTTTATTTTATTTCATTTAGATATCTGTCCTTCATGAAAAGCTAATGTGTATTAGCTTCCACTCAACTTCTATGAAGCTAAGTTCTCTGCCAAGAAGTACAGCTCAACCCTGTCAATCTATCTCATCCCCCCTAGTTCTGTTTTCCATTTTTGTGTGCCTAGTTCTTTAGGGCAGGCAGTAGCCAGAGGCAGTACAGTAATTTTAATACAAAACATTTCAGAAAAATTAGAGTATTTTAAAATCTGAAGTTCCAGCCTGAGGCAATTTCTAGTATTTGAGCATTTGTTTTTATCTTAAATCAAGACAAAAGACATTGAAATGCTGCAAACTTCTAATGGAATATGAGGTACCACTAAAAGTTGCTGGGAAAATAGTAGTGAAAATGACAGATTCCAGGAGTTCTTAAATCAAAATATTTCTAGTTTGCTGAACCAAATCAAAATAACTCTTTCAAGTCATTTTGGCATTAATCTTCAAACCCCAAGGCTATAGCAAGTGCCTCTTGGGAAATGAAGCTATGTTTCTCCTACTACCTTTATTTCTATGGACTGGACTACACATTTGGATTGCACCTCCCACAATGTCACACGCTATGAAGACTGTTCTGGAGGGTTGACTACAGAGCAGCATGGGAAAGGGGACCCAGCCATTAAATGCAGTCGGGAACTGTCAGAGACATAGATGACAGGAATCAGCACTGAAAACTGAGATGGCCACTGCAAAACAATTGGATTGATCTGACCTGAAGCAAACCATTCTGGAATACAACTGTCCACAAAGAGAATTTTGATTTCATGGAGAAACACCACAGAGGCAGTGGTCAGCATGGAGTTGCTGGTGAGTTCATTAACAGGTAATCAATCACTCACGTGCATGGGCTAAGCTCAGTGCCCAGAGCCGTAAATAGGATGCTGTGTTGGAGATGCAGCCAAGGCAGTATTCAATGGTATGGATAGCTTGGTGGACAAATATGTCTCCAAAATCGAACTGAAACAACATAAACCCAAATGCATTTTATTAGTTCTTAGTTCAGGGCTTCCTGGTTAACAGAGCAACACTTTAAAAAAGGGTCTTCATACTCCTCCCTTTCCTTGATATGTCCTGAGCAATGCAAAAATATTCCCTATATAAAGAGACTGCAGTGGAAACTGTCAATAATGTATGATCTTCCCATATATTCTCCCCAGAGAAGTACAATTCCAGTAGAAGCACCAGGTCATATTCCCCTCTTACAATTTTAAATCTTTAAATGGCAATCCAGTTGCTACCAATCTTTGTGATTCCTTATAGAGACAGAAATTCTTATCTAAAATAGGGGTTTTCAGACTACCTGCCGATTGGCTTAGGCCTTTTGAGACAAATCACTGCATAAGCATATTTTCTAGAAACTGTGACTATTTCCTGTGACTGAGAAATCAGACATATCCACACTCAATATTGTTGGTATTCCAAACTGCTACAAACAATTTTGTCACTTTTTAAACTGTGTTGCTGCAGAAACCCTTGACAATATCTGCCAAAGGAAAGATTTTCTCCCTAGCCAACATTTCAGGCTGCCAACCTTTAAATGCTCCTTTGCAATTCAAAGGAAGGAAAACTCACTGACCCTGGGGGAAGGCTTGACCTTCTTTGGGTGCAATATGGAAGTGAAACAACCTTCCCTCAGAAAACAAAACTGTGAGGTTTGTAAAGGCTTGAGGTTTGCAAGAATGACTTCCTCCACCAGGCAAAACTAAAGACAAAATTGGAGGAATTAATTCTATGAAAATTCAACTGCTTACTCTGCTTGGAAACAGATTCTTACAAAAATGTGTCTTGGTACCTTGTTAAAAGGAAGGGCTGTCAGCTTTTCAAAAGCCTGCTGCTTGGTTTTGTGTCTTCTACTACTGTGTCTGTCTGAATAACTTTCTGTCCACATTTTCTTACCTCTTCATCATCATCATCCTCATGTCCTCCATGGTCACCACTGTGGTCTCCCTGGGAAGCTTTCTTGGAGTTACTGGTCTCTGAGACATCTACCTCATTTTCACCTCCAGGGTTTCCCAAGATGGCTTGAGACCCAATCTTTCAGAAACAAAATGTAATATATCTGTTGGGTCATGCTATATGTTGATAGCAAAATGAAGCAGACAATGGCACAGAGCTCCTTCAGTAACCTCATGGTGGGTAACATATGAGTGACTGTATCATGAATATAAGGACAATTTCAACAGTAGTCATCATGGACCACAGAAACGGAGTCCAGTTGAATGACCAGTAGTACTTAAATTTATTTTTTTTCCATCCTAGAGCATTTTCCAGTGATTCCACCTAATTTGTAGGTTGTTTCTAGTCTCACAATGTATTCTGTTTACACCATGAGAAGATCCATACTTTTGGCAAATGAGAAAACTGACGCACATTAAAGCTAATTATATCAATTAGATGAGCACAAATCAAAGGAATTAGCATCAAATGCAAGGTAAATGGAGCCTGAAAGGATCAAGTGACTTGATGAAGGTCACATAGTTCCTGGGATACAGGCAAAAATAAAATTCAGATCTCTTGATTTATTTTTAAATGACAAAAAACCTAATGTGGCAAAGACCTCATGACAACCCATCTTCTTTCTGTTATAATTATTTAGAGTTTTTCTAGAGGCCTAATCTGAGCCTGACTCAAGAAATAACAGCACAGCATACAAATAGTCCTGCATTATATGGCTGTAACTGTCCTATTATGCAGCATAACTAAATATGGACCTCACAGCTTGTCAGGTTTTGTCCTGTCACTCTTTATAGCTTCCAGCAGGTTTCATGAGCAAGGTCTCATGATAACATATTGTTTCCTATTGCAGCAGCAATCATTGTCACACACATTTTATCTTTGCTTTACCTGAATGTCAGCATAGAGAACAGACTTTGTTGCAAATATATAAATCTGGGTAAATGTAAGATGTGACCAGACAGCTAACATATGAAAATTAGGAGCAGAAATATAGGGGCATAATAGGAGGTGGGGAAAAGCTGTCAGATGTTACTAGCATCAAAGCAGGAAATGGAGTCAGCCATGTCAAGCTTTCCTGAAATCCCAGAAGAGTGACAAAATAAGAAATTACAGCACAGAGGCAGGTCTGCAAAGGTCTCCCAGGGACCTGGCTTTCAGTTATAGGTCAGAAGTGACTGTGTTGGAAAAGGTCACACAACACAACCAGCATCTCTTTCCTCAACTGGAAACATCTGTGCCTTATAAAAGGTACTCCAGGCACTAACTTCGACTATAAAGAGAAGTAAATCCTGACAGACAAGTGAAGTCCTGTTAGTATAATGAAGGAGAGACTTAATGAACAACTGGGAAACTGCAGCTGCCACAGTTATATGATGAAGAGATGGGCTAACCACAGAGCCCATGGGATGGAGGTCTCTGTTAATGGGAAGCCAATCACTTAGGAAAGAAAGCAATGCTGGAAAGCAGGCAACAGCTTTTAAATTAAGCCTCTGCTTCAAGCAGTGTTGATCTCTCCAAGGCCAGGAGTATCACAGATGTCCTGTTCCTACAGAGCAGCCAACCAGTGGTAGTTGTGGACTGGAAGCTGAGGCCTGTCTGGGCTTTAGCAGCATTTCAGTCTTTCTAAAACTTCTCTGATTTTGGATATAACACATGGAAGTGCTCAGTGTCAGCCTTTCCCAAGAAATAGGGTATGGCCTTGTGAACCATTTCCTGATTCCCTTGAAGGTGGCTCAGCCAAATGTCCATACACATGCTCTCAGTGAACGCTCTGTAAAGCACAGTTTGAAACCACCAGAGTAACTCTGCATCAGAAAAAAAGCAGAATGCAAACAGTTTTGGTGGCCTGTCTCCTCAGCATTGCCTTTTCTGTATTGAACTCCCCTTGTCTGATCCACATTCCTTACCATGCGCCGTGCTTTCTGGTGGTTGGCTCGAAGGATAAAAGGTTTAATTAGGAGCATCCAGGGAACAGCAATCAGAGCAAATATGACCAAGAAACTCTGTACTTCTTTCTAAAAGACAAAATAACAAGATATTGTTATTATCTTTATTTTATTGTTATTAAAGATGTTTCCTTTAGCAAATTACATTTATGGTTAGAAGCCATATTTTTTAAAATACAACAGGTATTTTTTTAAATACAACAGGCATACTCCCTGTACTGGTTGAGTATCCTTTACTTGTAAAGACATGAAAATAAATACATACTGCTTAAGGCTCCAGAAAGCACTGCCAGCTAGAAATGGTTGGAGACTCAGAGATGAAAGTTGGAATGGGTTAATTTGCACAATGTTATTGATTTGAACCTGGCTCTCCAGTGTCCCAGGTGAATGTTATAACTGGTGGGTGAGCCACTCAGTCTGCCTGCCTTTGATCAAAGTAGAAATGCTGCAGTAAGAGCCAAGTCATCCAAGTTTTCCTCTGGAAAGGAAGGAATCCAGGATTTTATCTAAATTCATAACTCTATAAGGGAATTGAATCCCCATAGTTTGGCTTGATAACACATTGACCCCACAATATTGGGGGAATAGGGGGACAGGAATATGAGAAAAAAACCCCAAAGAACATATTGGAAAGGCTTTGGGTTGTTACAAAGCAAATCATTATCTGACTTTCTGAAGGCTGAGAAACCTCTGTTTTCCTGAACTCACCCACAGCTTTAATGCAGTTACTAGGACCTGACTGGGACTCTATACTAACTCTGAATCACCTTCATCCCTAAAAAAGAGCTCATGTTGAAGTGCCAGTGTGTGCAACTTCATGTAGATGCATACATATGGCTGTGGACAGCATTTCCTTGCAGATTCTTCACTGATATGGCTATTATAAAATCAACCAAGAAAATAATAAAAAAAAATATCCCTGTTCTGAGCAAATAAATAGGGAATATTTTTAAAGATGCTTTATCTTAGGGGAGATTGTTTTGGGCTTGTTTGGTTTTTTTTAAGTGAACTCCCCAAAGGAGACAGTTCTACCAAAAAGCTGCCATAAGGTCCTCTAGCTACTTCTATTTTTAGCTGAAAATATAATGTTAGTTTTAATTATTTCAAAAAAAAAAAAGAAATAAGAAATTATCAGGGAAAGGAGAGACTTGTTATGTTTCTAGCATCATGCAACAACTTCAGGACAACACATCTTCAGTAACCAGCTTTGCATCTCTAATCATTCTTCTTTCCATCTTTACCCCAAATTATCTTAAATTGCATCACCGTTCTTGCAAGGATGACACTAAGAATGAGGTTTTCTTTGCATCACTGAATGATATGTTCTCTATTATACCTGTCTACAAGGCCAGCAAAAATAGCATAATAAACAACTTCTCTTATGCAACTGTCACTTATGTTTGAGCTTCTGAGCCTGTTCCTCATCTTTATGCTTGCTCTTGCTCATTTTCCACACCACTCACCACAAATCCAAAATCACCTATGGTGGATTTGAGCTGCTTGATCCATACCTGATGTAGATATAATGGAGCATTTGAAGTGTCACCATAATTGAACAGAAACATATTGATGAAGTGGATGAGGATGCTTGGTGCATTCTGGGATGAGTGGACATCAAAATGACACCATTTGAAAATAATCATGAAGACCAGGTAGCCAAAAAGAGAGACAATAAAAATCATCTCTGGAATGAACTGAAGGACAATGTTTATGTATTTCTTGAAGTAGCTGAAAAGAATTAGTAAAAATAGATGTAATTAATACACCAGATATTAATACAAGGTTATACCCAAATATGTCATTACTGTACATTGCTTAGTCTTATAAGAAACATAAAACTACCACTAGTCAAGAAAGAAGTCTGTAATTGTAGTCTTTAACTTTTGAGGTGCTGAGATACTGGCTTATCAAGTTAAAAAACTGAAGATGATCAGTATGACAAAGTCTTTTTATTAAAATAATGGCTTTAATTGATAACTTCCTGGAAATAAAAACCTTTTTTTTTTTTTTTTTTTAATGACTAATTTACAAAGTAAAGCATTATATGCTGAGGAATGTCATAACCAAGTGTATACCCAATTCTCTAAGGGAATCCTCCTCTCTGTCATCTGCAAACACTTTCCATCCTTGAAGGTCATTACAAACCTTGCAGCTTTGGAGAGTCTCTCAAGACAGAAGTGTCAGCCTCTCTGCTCTGTCACTATTTCTTATATTTTGTTGTAAAGCAGAGGCAGAAATATAGACATGCACACCCACAGATCCTGAACTAAGGGCCACCAAGTCAGGTGAAATGCATGAAACACACACCATGCAAGATCTCAGCGTGCTCTGGATTAGGCCAACAAGGTTTGTCTTTCAAGACAAGAATTAACAGTGGGAAATGCTGTATGTTTTTAATCTAGCTTACTTCAGCGTTTCTGAAGAATCAAGAACATAAGAAAGCAAAAAACTGAGTTTATCCAAGATAATATCTGCAATGTGATGTCCTTCTCGCCTTTGGACTCAACGCTCTGTGCCAGCAGTGGCGTGAGTCAATCACTGCAGGGGCCATTTCCACTCTCACTGGGGAAAAGACAGAATTCAAGGCATTGGTCTGAGATATGAGGCTTTATTTGAATGAAGGACACTAGCCTAACAATGAGGACTTGTGTGCTGCAGCAATGGCCTTGGTGAAACAAACTCACATGTGGTTGAAGAGACTGAGTATCACCCCAAAAATCATGTGCACAATCCCTATGACAACTGACATCTTCATTTTGTAGGAGTTCAGGAAAGTCAGCTTGTTCGATGCAACATTCCAGATCTTTGGGGAAAGGAGCAGAGGGAGACAGAAGAACAAGATTTTCAGTTGTTTGATCAGTAACAGATTTGTGGAATTTGTTGGTTTGACACCAGTAACTTACTCTTATCAGTTCTAGTAAGAAGATGATAAGTGACGGAAACCTAGATGTTCCTTATAATACCACTATGCCAGGTGTCTCATCTCAAAGATAATTAAGTATTATCATCATTCAACAAAGGGAATAACAGATATTAAAAAATTACTGTAGTGCTTTGGCTTCAGTTCTCCAGAAACCAAAGCAAAGGCTGGTAACAAAAATGTAGATTTTTAAAGTGTCATTCCTTGACCGTAAAATGAGTTGTCTACTTTAGCAGAAGTGTAAAAGCATGAGAAAATCCCTTCTGCTGATATGGAAAATTGTTTCCACCTTCCACTTCAACAGAGAAGCACCGAGGGCAGAGCATGTTCAAACAGTTCATAAAAAAGCTCATTCCAACTCTTTGGCCATGGAGATCAGATTATTGTCTGCCTCTCTGAAGTAACCTTTCAGCTGTGTTAGGACTGTAACCATATGCATATTCTCAGTCCTGCCTTTTCTATGCCACAAAGCTTTGGGGTTGCTTCTTCTTTCTTCTAAAACTTCCAAGACCCCAAAGTCTTCTGACCCCAGAGGTGGTAAGTAGATACCTCTTTAGTAGATACTATACTAAATATAGTACCTGAACAGAAAGGAGGAAGACAAGATTATTTGGAAGGTGAAACATTAGCTCATGGCCTTTGACAAGTTTTATCTCTTCTATGTCCGTGGAAGAGACTACCTAGCATCCAGCAGACCAAAGGTTAACTAGCTGATAGGAAGATTGAAACAGGAAAGCTTGATGTTAGCAACTGCATTTCAATACATAATAAAGAGAGAATGGCAAGAAAAGGGAAATAGGACACAGAGAAGAAAATGAAAGTCTGTTAACTAATACTGGCATTTACTTCACACCTTATATGATAACTACATAAATAAATGCATAGAAATTAGGACTTTGTCCTCCAGCTTGTGAGGTAGCTCTGGAATGGATTATGTACTCAAGAGAGGAAACTGAATAAAGCAGTCTGGTGGCGAGTGGAGGCTGCAGAACAAGACCACTTTCCATTGAAATCAAAGTTCCTTCCTGCTTACCAGTTTGCTGCTGCCTGTTCAGAACGGTTGGCAGTTATATATCTTTGATTACTAAAGAGAAGCATCACAGCAACTATGTAAAGAACAGGCAAAGGGCAGGAAGTGAAGAGCACAGCTTCAGGAGAGAGAGCAGGGAGTTACTGATGTACCCAACATGCAAAAACATAATTGAAATACAAATTGTCTTAGAGCAATTTAATTTAATTACCGGATCTATTCCAAATGGATATGGATTTCCAGAGTAGACTCCTGGGACTGCTGGATCCAGCTGCAGCACTGTGTTCTCCAGGAGCACAGCCTTACTACAAAAGTAAAGTGAAATCACCTTTACAGCTTTATCCCACCAAGTAAGCCTATGGTACATTTCATAGAACCATAGAATCACAGAATGGCTAGGGCTGGAAGGGACCACTGAAGGTCATCTAGTCCAGCCCCCCTGCAGTGAGCAGGAATACATTTATGTAAGATGTACTGAGAGTTATCACATGATACCAGTCCCTGACTCCAGCCTTTCTCTGGACAGTTATCCCAGGTTTGTACACACACATGTGTGTATGTAAATGGGTCCTACACACAGTGACAGTCTCCATCACACTGATAATTCTCTGTGTATCAATCCAGACACCTGCAGATTTTTATGCACATCGGAGCCTGAACAAACAGGCGTATTCTGGGGAACTCTGCATTTCCATTTCAATAGAGAGTTCATCTGTCTGTGTATCAGACAAAACCTCTGATTCATTCATAACTGCATCCACAGCAGGGAGTTCTTCCCTTCCCCATACAGACAGTCACTGTGTCTTTCTCTTAAAGCCTATGTGCTCCATGTGGTGTGTTTTCACTTGTCTCCCACATTTAAACACTTACTTCCAAGTGTTATTTTTAAACATAGGGATGATATGCCAGGAAGAGCCAAAGATGTTGAATGATTTGGAGAAGCAGTCATTGTAGATGAAACCAGTGTATATGGAGAATATGGCCATGAGCAGGATCAGGTAGCGCCCACTGAAAAAGGTGTTCCAGATCTGCAGGGGGAGAAGGCAGTGCCAGTCACCAAAGTACACTTAGTCCCATAACAACAGTGGGCCTTAGCTAAAAGGAGGTGATTGTACTAATCCACGTATATACAATTGTTCATAGGACAAGCTGGGTCCCTTGGGTCCCTCCTGGCCTCCGTGTAGAATTAGGCAGAATTACTTGCCAAATCTCTGCCTCATGAGTATCTTCAAAGGCTCTCCACTCAGCCTTTGGGATTCTGCATGCCCCTTTTACCAAATGGGGATGATGAGCCATTTCCTAGGCTGGTAGGGTGCACCAGCTCCCTGCTACTCACCTCATTAGTGCTTTTCTGGGCCAGAAGGCTCTTCTCATTAATGACCATCCAGAGTGCAAAGCCCAGCATGACAGCACCATGGCCACAATCCCCAAACATCACCGCAAACAAGAAGGGGAAGGTAATGATAGTGTATGGAGCTGCAAGAAGGAAATAATGAGAAGCTCAGCTCCTCCTAAATATTTTTTTTTTTTAAAAAGCACCTCAGCAGAGAAGCAGTCCACCCCACTAGACCATTCCTCACAGATGCCACCCTTAAAGGATTCCAAGACCCCTCCCCTCCACATCAAGCAGTCAGATTTAGTGCAGAATTAGCTTTATCATCAGAAAGGTTGTTCAGTTGCAAGACCTGCATCTTCCTTGAAATTTTAGCCTTCATTTATTGTCTCACCATAATAAACACTACATGTAGGCAATTGCATTCTGTTTTGCAGAAAAATGATGTGCTTAAATTTACTATCATGTTTCTTGGCCTCAGCAATCTGAGTTCACCCTATCTGTTCCCATGAACCCCCATTTCTAGGTTCCTGTTTGTTCTCAGTGGTCTCTTAAAACCCATTGTTTTACAATTTCCCAGGTCCCTTTTGCTTTTTTTTTTTTTTTTTTTCATCAGCACAAGAGCAACTTGTAATTGCCTTGTGAGCTTAGGTCTTTTCCTCAGAGCTGCTATCTCACCATTTGTTCCCCATCTATGTAGGTCATTATGCACTGAAGACCAAAGACCAAAATCTTTGCCTAAGAAAATCCATGCCTATGCATCAAACAGCATCAGTTTTTACCAGCAGAAATTATAGTTCAGATTTCTCAGTCAGCATTGAGTGCATGTTTTAGGATAGTGACAGAGCAACCTTCATTTTGGCTCCAGCAAGCCAAGTGCAGGTAGTTGAGTGTTTCTCACCTGGGTTCATCTCCCTGTAGTTGCCCACACCATATGCATCCACAATGTTCTGAAATCCAGCTGTGAACTTGTTGGTCCTGTTGAAAGTGGGTGGTGCCATCCTGGTGTGTATGGCAGTAAGGATAGGGGCAATAGTAGAGCCACTGCGCTCCTGCAAACCCAGTGACAAGGCCAGACACAGTCAGAGTGGCTATCAGAGAAGCACTGATCCTCCAGCACCACAGTCTGTGTCCAAACGTGCAAAGGCAGCAATGTGAAAGCTGGTCTCAAGAGTGTTATATATCAACCCTTTTTCTAATATCCAGATTTTTCCATTTTCTGAGCTATTGATTATTTCAGGGAAAGCTGCCAGCACTGCTGACTTGTGGGTCGATCACAAACCTACTAAGATTTAATACTAGCCTTAAGATACCTGAGGCCAAGTGATCATGCAACAACATCAACTTTAATTAAAATAGAAAAGGGAGACCAGCATTACAGTAACATACAGGAGTCTGAACTTATGCTCAACACATAGACAAAGCAGTTTGGGTGAGAGCTTCAGGGCTCCTAAATGTTGGTCTCTTACCATTCCATGATGGAGAGCTCTTTTTATCCGGCTAGCATCAGCTACTGGGAACCAGATTTCTGCAATGACACACTGCTGGGTAACATCGATGTTACAGCAATTCAGGATGTGGTAGATAGCCTTGATTTTCTTCACCTTGATCCTCCAGGACCACAGGTTAGCTGCTGCCTCATGCAGCAGTCGCTGGCGGTGAGACTCAGTTTGGGTTATCACCTGTAAGCAAAGCATAGGCAGCGTTAAAGATAGGAAGACATATGTGGCATGATCTACTCAGTTGCTTCTTGAGGAAGGTAGGTCAAAGAGAGCTGCAGAAAGGGAGCAAATCATATGAATGTATGGGGTATCCTGAAAGGCAGTGTTTGCAGGCATGGACACCGAAGCACCTGGCACCAAGAGCACAGTGCTGTTCGCTAAGCAGTCTCCCTGCATGGCCCCAAGCCTCTGTAAGTGTAGAGAAGAGCATCAGGAGTTACTTAGCTGTGGGATTGGCTCCTTACTCAGTTACTTACAGACTGGTGACATCTAACAATATGCTCCCACCCTGTCACCTCCTGTAGGCAGGTCTGGGATATGAACTCCCATAAGCACACCTGCACTCCTAGAGCTACAACACATGGTGCTGGTGGGATCCCCAGGCACCATGTGGCTTCTACAATGACAAGCGATGGAGGGAGAATGTTAGGAAGGTAACCTGCGTAGTCTACAAGCACTGAAGAAGCCAAACTTTTGTTGTGGAGTCTCCTTTTCTGAAGATATTCAAAACCCACCTGGATGCATTCCTGGGTAACTTGGTCTAGGTGATTCTGCTCTGGCAGGGGGGCTAGACTAGATGATCTTTCTAGATACCTTCCAAACCCTAACATTCTGTGATTCTATGATTCTAACTGCCCACAATGCTCAGGAGTGAAAGTCAGTTTGGAAGCAGACTTGCATGCAGGCTTGGCAGACATGGACATCCACAGAGGGGGTGACAGCAGGATGTCAATTGCCAGAAGGGTCACCTCAGGCAAATAGGGGGTGCATTCCCTCCTGACACAGGACCCACCGACTGTCATGTGTGACCATACAAAGATTAAAGGCAGGGGTCTCTCCAGTGAAGTCCTGATACAGGTTATGGATGTACAAGCTACTGGGCACCCATAGCAACTGAACTTGTCATTTTCAGCCTTGTGTTAAATGTTGGAATAAAAGGTTGGAGACTTATACTTCCACAACAGCAGTCTTGGTTTTCCATTGATACTGTAATAAGCACCCCAAGATTTCCTCAGTAAAGAAAATGTAATTTAATTTAAAAATAAATCTTTATTAGAGCCTAGTATAGGTGTACCACAGTTCTGACTGAACAATTTGGTCAGTAGCTGAGGGAAATCTTGCTGTAAGAGCTAGATTAAACCATTTTTGACAATGTGCAGTTTGGTTACAATAACTGTAGCCTGTTGATGACCTTAGATCCCACCCTGTAGCCCCATATCATAAGGTCTAAACCTCTGACCTTTTCATGGCAAAGAGCAGCAAGTAGTTTTTGAGCCACTCACATGGGACGCTGTCCCCTTGAAGCTCCTGGGTGGGTAAAAGGGCAGAGCAGAGCAGTATCACTGGCCTCTGCAACTGGCAGTGGGTACCATTCCTGGGCTGGTGAGTTCATCTCCAGTCCCTGGCCAGCTCTTCAGAGCCAGTTCCCAAAACAAGCCTGGGATTTGACCACGGCTACAGGGTTTTGGGCAGGACAAATATCTGGGCAGGTCCTATGTGCAAAGTTCATACCCCAGTAAAGCTGTTGCCACTTACTGTGTTTAAATCCTCGATCCTTGTGTTGACTCCATCAAGCATTTCTCGGCGCTCAGCGGCAGACTCTGGGCAGGGATAGACTGTGGCACGAAATCTAGCCTCAGTAAGACAGAAGTGAAAAACACCATTTATTTGACTGACTTTTTTTTCTCTGGACTGTCACCTCCAAGGTGGGGAAACTGAGCTTTATTCCTCACCTGGCAGCATACTTCTCTGACATACTACAAGGTTGTGTCTGATCTCCCAGGAAGGTCCAAAAAAGCACATTTATGTTTTTGTGAGAAAAAATAATCCCTTTGCCTGTTCTAGCTGAAAAGAACCCTGCTCCCTGTCTCAGGTGCTACAAGGAACATGATATCAACATACTGCCAGCACTAAAATGCAGGCACCTCCCTTATGCCCACAAACTGCCTGAACTGCAAAGAGCCACAAAAACCCAACACCCCACCCCGGCAAAGACAGCCCCGTTAATACGGTAGCCAACAGATGTCCCTCTTGCACCGAGACTGGAAACGCGCCGTGTCCCTGAGCCTGCAGTACCCGCTCGCAGTCACTGGGGGAAGGCAGCAGCTGAGCTACCGCTGCACAGCAAGCGAGCACCCTTCTTGCGTGCCGGCTGCGTATGTAAATAACCTGGGAATAATAACCCCTAAACGCCTCTATTTCCAAGATAAAGCAAAAGTAGAATGACCGTACAGCTGGCTCTTGGCTTCTGCTCCTAGCAGAAGCTATCTTTGGCTAGGTAGCTTGGGAACAAGGGAAGGACGACTGAAGTTTTCTAAGCACCTGAGAGTGGTATCTCTTATGTCAATTTAGATGTGGCCAGGCCAGTATAACTACTTTTATAAGCTTACCCCCCTAATACAGCTTAAGGCTGTAATTGGGAGATTCAGCTGGTTTGTTTAATGTGGTATAATAAGGACTAATGTGGGTTTCTAGTATGCAAATGAAGGTCTTATTCCCATGTAGATGTTCTATACTCCTGCAAAACGACCTTCCCTAGTACACCTGCAAGTCATACTAGTGCAAAGGTGCTTATATTAGTACAGCACACTGTGGTGTCTTAAACCACTATATAAACCCAATACAGACAATTAAATAGAAAACAGTTGCATGCCCGTCTGAAAATTGTACAGCTACCTGTCCTGCCTACAAAACATGCCCCAGACAATATTTCATGCACAAAGAGCAAGCACAAGGAGTTCCTAGTGGGACCTCGCAGATCACAAGGCATGCCGCTGAAGATCTCTGTGCCTACAAGCTTTAACTGAGTTGAAGTGCTGCAGTAACTAAAATATTGCAGATTCCTCATTTTTTTTTCCCATTTGGTTTGTTCAGTGGTATCTAGCATTTGTGCCAGCCCTACCAGTTCAAGGGCATTATAAATATCATTGTTCAATCTTTCCCCAATAGCTCTGCAGAATGAGATCACTCATCTCACAGAATGGAGGTCTTCAGCCTGCCCAAGGCAACACGCTTCCACCATCCTACCGAGGAGTTATGCTTAGCTAGGGTTGCTGAGGGACTGCCTTTCTGTACATGAGATGAATTAAAAGAAGACACATCAGGGTCATAGGGGTCTATTCCTGTTTAAGAGACAAAAATGTGCATGCTCTGTGTACAGATAAGCATCATGTTCTGGCTTTGTCCAAGCACAGAATATATCACCAGCTGCTCTCCAAAATCAGTTCCAGCACATACGCAAGTGAGGACAGTAGCAAATTGTACAAAACATACTGCAGTTTCCTAGAGATCAGCCCAGAGCTGTGTGTACTGACAGCATGTGCTCTTCAGTCAAACTCCCCTTTCCAGAATTGAATGTCTCCTCACTCAACACCTGGTATTCGTTTCCAAAGGTTATTCACCCTACCTAATTATTTCCGTCTTCTTATTCTTCACAGCTCTTAGTTCATCTTTAATAAGGATTTTTAATCAAACTTGAAAGCTTATTCCTCTATGCTGTACAGTTTCCCCGTTTCCAGTAACATTATTGCAGCAGTGTTGCTTTGATCTTTTAACAGCCATTTTGCATACTGAGTATCAGCTTTGCCCTAATGGCACAGACTTCTCTGAAAGCTGCAGGAGAATTCAGCAGGGAATCCTTACATTGATAAACCCCGTTTAGTATTCACATTAGCACCGAGGCAGCTGCAAGAAAAGGAGGAAAAGAAAAATTCTTACATTTTCTTCCTCGCTGCTCCCTCTACACCTTTCACTAATAAATTCGTGCATGGACTTAATGCTCAAGAAATTGGCAGACTAATGTTACCAATTAGAGTCAAGCAGGGACTACAAGCGTAACCTGGGGCACGCTGCTCTGCAAACAAATCTTAGCCTGCCTTGCAGGAGACTAGCTGATACTGGTTGCATGATTTTTTTGCAGGATATTTACTTGTCATGAATGACGACCTAGTGCTAAGCAGAAACATCCTGCTGGGGCTGGAATGACACTACCATCTGCTTTAGGCATAGTTAACCCTGCCTTAAACATGGACCAGACGTAGGTCTTGGCCTGTGTTCCAGGGATACCTGGTGTCCCACAGCACACAAAAGGAGATTTATGGGATTCATACATTAAAAAAACTATCGATAAGCAAAACATCCCGGTATATGTGCATATTAGCAAGCAAAAAATCTGAAAGAGGGGAAGAAAAGACATAAAGGATTATTTTAAGTATAACTGGCAATAAACAAAAAAACAGTGCACCTGCACTGCAAAGGTAATCCTGTGAGTTTGTCTTGGGTGGATATGTTTTGAAAACCAGTCTGAATTCTTTTCTATGAAGTTACAACTACATCCATGCCAGTAGCTCATATAACAATGTTGCACGTCACGGTTCACTCTGCAGAGATCTGCTCAAACTTCCATCACTGTCTGACCCCACATTCCCACATGCATCCTGCTGCAGAAGGTCATGCCTCTACTTTGGATGATTCTGGGTTCAATCAATAATGAAAATGTTGACAGGCATCACACTGAAAAGTAGTATTGGGCTTTTGTGGGAGAGCTGAGCATTGCCCTCCACTGCCTATAGAAGGGATTCTGGAGGGCCCCATTTCTAATGTAGGAATTGCTGATAGTCCCCAGGGGTCTGGTGCTTCATGAGACTGAAGACAGTTCTCCCAGCTGGATGAGCTGATTTTTCTGTTTTTATTCTGATTAAAGGCAGGATGTAAGGGAAGACCTGCCCTGAGTGCACATGCCAAGCAAGAGCAATTGCTCACCCTTTCCCTGCAACCTTCTGCAGCCTGCAGGCACTTGGCTGGCCCTGCTTGTCCAAGAGGCTATACCTGACATGGATTCAGTGACAGCAGACAGATCCTCTTGTCGAAGCTGATTTACAATGCAACAATGCCCATCGGTCATCAGCGTTATGAAAGAGTAACAAAATATCCAACCTGAATTATCTTTTCAAGATGCTTAACAGGGTAGAAACAAGTCAGCTTGTATGAAGCTTTCATTTCTCTCCTGGGCTCTGTCTCTGATTACACAGATATTGCTCAAAGGCCTTCGGAAGAAGTTGAATAAACTACAGCACCATCTTTTTATGATGAAATACAGGAAGCTTGAGAGCAGGTCAGGAATTACCATGTTTCCAGTGCCCAAGTTGAGGCCCTTGATTTTCAGGTATTTCTTACAAATCAGTACCTTTAAAGATGTCCTAAGTTAAAAACCTAGCAACTGAAGCTCCCAAGATCTTTAAGTCACTTCAGAAAATTTAGGGCCTCAATTTCCAAGTGCCAAGGTGACAGATGTCTTTCATGATTAGGAGCATCTGAGCTGATGAGTAGAAAGGAGCTCAGCAGCAGAGCTGACAGCCAGAGAGCTGGAGATCTAATTCCCAGCTCCAAATTCAGCCCATCTGGGCTGACAGGTAAACACCTCCATGGGAATCACTGTGCTTGCCCCCAGGCCTGCCTTACCCATCACAAATCTTCTTGATTTTTTGTTTAAGCTGCTCTCCTTGATAGAAGATAATGAACACGTTCTTCTTCACCTCTTCTCTCTGCAACACAATTCAAGCAGAATTTAACACACACAGAGCAGAGGCATGTGGAAAAGGTGGTGGGCTTTTTTGGCATTCTCTCCACTGGGTTGTTCTTATCTCCTCCACCCCCCCAGCCATTTCCCAGCAGCAATGTTTTCCCTTGATGATGCTTTGGGGACCAGGTACAGGATGGGTTATGGAGGAATAAGCAATGTGGAGTGGAGATGCAGGAGACTGGAGGTCTGCCAGGGCACTAGGACCAGCCCAGAGACACCAAGGGGAATTGACCCTCCATGGCCAGGCCCAGGTGAGTTTAGTCACAGCCCCATGTCACTAGTGTACCCCATAGCACAGTCACCCTCCTAAGAGCTTGCATGAATCTTAACCCATCAGGAAAAAAAATCAAAACACCTCCATAATGGCAGAAAGGGAAAGCACTGTCAAAAAAACTTCTCACATTTTCAAGATTTCCCACCTTCCTTCTACAGGCTGCCTCCAGACACCCAGCTCTGTTGAGGCAGCTGAAGCTGCAGCATGGCCAGGGCACCAGTTCAGTTTCTGCAGCTCAAAGGCACACATGAGGAGTGGCATGAAGCAAAACCAGGTTGGTACCTACTGTCACAGGGTCCTCCAGAGGCGTGTCCATTTCGGTGTACCTCAGGTAGATGTTTCCCCTGCAGACTCGCCACAGTAAACGTTCAAAGGGTATCATCCTTTCCCTCTTTATTACCCCTGCTGTGAATCTGAGCAGAGTTAAAAGATAAATGACAAACCCATTCTAAGTCTTTAGGACCTGTAACACACATGATTTTACAGTCTCTTGCTTTCTAATCTGTGATAGCCAGAGCCCTTGCTGCTGCTGTGGGCACTTCTAGGAAAGATGTCCATGCTCAAGCCTGGATCTTACCTCAATCTACTGACCTTTCCTTAAAACATTCTATGTCTTCCCCATAGCAACATATAAAAAGGAGAAGATAGAATTCTGGCTAGAAATGGAGGAACAGGAAAACGCTTGATGTTGAATGAACTGATAGTGACCAAATGACAGAGGTAGGAGGTATCAATTTTGAAGCAGTGGTTTTTCTTTACTCCCTCCTGTTTTCCTTTTCTCAGAAAGCACCAGACTGCACCATTAAAGTGCACCCTGACAAGGTGGTACACAACCACTAAGGCAAGCACTCTGCAGTCATATACTACACCCATAAGAGTTGGACAGGACTTCAGAAATACCAGCATGAGCAGGTAAAAACACCAGCCTGGGAGGACAGCATCAGTGAGTTTCATCACATAGAGCTGATGTAGATACAAGGGAAAGCTGACTGAGTCTACACTGTCCACTGAATTACTGTCAGCAATATGCATGGTGGTGGTTCCGCTCCCCTAACTCTCATCCTCAGTGATAAGTTTCTATTGCAGACAAAGCGTAGAACAAGCAAGTCTGTGTTGTTTAGCTGTGGCCAGGCAGCATTTGAAGGTTCACAGGAACTGGTGGCCTGGAAGTAAAAGTCCATTTTCCCCACTGACCCATGACCTGACCATAGTTTTGATTATAACTTCAGAGAACAGTCACTCTTTCATCTTCATTAAACAGATATGCTGAAGAGTGTGCAACCTCTGCTAAGAAGCTGCAGGAATTGTACCAGTGTCACAGCAATGCAGTGAAGTTGGGAAGCCTAGACAAGCTGGGGGCCATCATCAGTACATACCCCAGCTTGGCAGCTGCAGCAGTAGGAGTGCTTCTCAGCTCCAGCAGTCCAGATGTATCTTCACTGAAGAAATCATCTGGCAGATTGTTTTCTGCCTGGAAAACATTAGGTTTAAAAAACTATTCAACATTGCCAATTTGCAAACTATTTTCACGTTTTTTCTCCTGACATTTATTCTTTCAAAGACAGCTTTCTACAGAGATTTAGACCAAAGGAAAGAAATAAAATAAACTGTATCTTAGCAACTGAAAAGCATAAATGTCATTTTCAAAGAGATTTGGGAACCAAATTCTTGAGTCCCATTGACTCACAGAGTGATGCAGGCTCTAAAGTGACTGAGAGGCTTGTGGTAAAGACCGCTGGGTTTTGATTAAAAATCAGTAACAGCAATGCACACCAAATGAAAATATCAGTATCTTTAGGAAACTTTCACATATCTGTTGGAAGAGCAAAGAAGCCTCTCACCTCGAAGAAGTCCTGGGTTTTCTTCAGCAAATGTTTGAGCTCTGTCAGCTCAAGGAAGTTCTGCTTCAGTGTTTGCTGATTCTGGTTGGCTTCCAGAAGCTCAGCCTCAAGTTTCTCCAGCACTGTCTGTTTAGGGTCAAAGCACATCCAGAAAAACTCTGAAGTAGACCAATGGTCCTTTACCAATCTGATAATAAATCTCAAAAAATAGGTTGGTTTTTTTTTTCAAGGTAGAGTACAGAAATCCTCAATAAGAATGTCAATAAACACAGAGTTTGTAGGAAGATATTAATCAATACCAATGCCTCATTTTCCCACTGCCACATTCCCTACTGGGTGGTAATTCTAACTCACCTGACTGAAGTACACCTAAAACCCCAGCTGGACTATCTGTCAGTCTACTGACTAGCCTACAATATGGCCACTAGCTTAGGTTCATTAACTATAGGCCAAAAATCATGTGAGGATATGCACCCAGGAACACACCAGACAACAATCACCTTTCTCATGAAGCTGAAGCCCTTGGAAAGTACGATTATTTTTTTTTTTCTTCCTAGTCACCTACATGTACAGCATTTAAAAACTACCCTATTGGTAAACTTACTTTTCACCTAGACTAGAATAAAGTGTCCCTTTCAGATCTAAAACCAAGTTACAATTATTTGTGCCTTGTGCTCCAGTATTACTATTTCACGACCATACTTCCACTGAGACAGATAGCCCTGGGGTTTTTATGCATTGAAGCTGGTTTTCTGGTTAATCACCAAAACCTTTCTTATTTTCTCCTACAGGATGATGGGGGCTTTCTGCAACAGTGAACCCTTTCCATTAATATGTGGACAAGAAGAGTGGTAAAGAGACTGGGCTCCTTTAGGAACATGCAATAAGACCAGCCTTAACCTAACTGCTAAGACAGCAACTCGGGGAGCACCTCCAAAGGCAAGGAGAGTTGTGCCAGCCTCAGCTATTGGGTTCTTCCTTGCAGGGGAGGGCTGTATCAAGCACATTAAACAGACATCCAAGTGTACATCCCCTTCTCTGTCTGGTCTGCTCCAAATTCTGTACCTCCATATCAATCATTTCCCGAGGCAGGGGGGTCTCCGGGTACTTTTCTAGTTTGACTATGTCAACATTGTCTTCCATTTCATTTTCCAGAAAACCTGCAAGGAAGGGATGTACAAGTCTTGATACAGAATCATCTCCTGAGCTCATGGTAGCTGTTCCCACCTGGACAGCCCTCAGCCCTGGCACAAAAAGCCAGCAGGCGTCTCTTCAGTTGGGGTGGTCATGAAGCAAGCTCAGGTTTAATTCCTGCACTATAGGGATTGTAAATGCTGTCAGAGTGGCTATGGTGGGCACTGGTGTGGTGGGAGGAATGTAGAATGCACAGGACAAACATCAACAGGACAGCATGTGCTATGAGCTCTGTTGCTTGGGTTCTAAGGATTTGTCCCCAGGCTGAAGCCTTTGGCCACATGAAGTGTGTACCAACAGCTGGTGCTCTGGCGTAAGGGTCAGGTTATCTGGATTAGCCTTGCACCCAGCCCCAGATTTATCTGGTGGTTTATATAAGCTAATTAACCTCCTTTCAGTTCAGTTAACCATTTTCAAAACAGAGGCAACAATTTATTGCCCATATGGGGTGAAGCAGTAATTAGCTGATGCAGGCAAAACATTTCTGGGGGCTCAGATGAAAACATCACAGTTTTGCCACTAATTTTGCTCCACAGTGTGAGAGCACTTAACAAAGAAATAAATCCCACACCACCAGTTGGCAGAAAGCCGAATGCATTTAACAAGTGTTCACTTACGCAGGATTCTCTCCAAGGATTCGCACCTTCTCACTTCATTCACAAACTTTCTCTGGAAGCTGTTGACATTCGCATTCAGCTAAAAACAAGAGGGAATACAAGCCGGGGGCTGGGAGGTTGCACCCTGCCACACTCAGTTTTAGCGGCAGCAGAGAACCTTCTGCGGAGCAGAAGAATCAACAGAACACCAAATGCCTTTGGTGTGGACAGCCAACACCACTACAGAATCCAGTAGCAGGACAGTATCATGGATTTCCTTATGACCAAGGATATCATGACTCATTTCCACCCAGTCTTGCTGTGACAGCAGGACACATACATAGACAGTAATGGAGATACCCCCTGTTTTCTGGTGGTGGAAGGAATCATCCTAAGGCTGTGCAGAGCACTGGATGAGGACTCTTGAGATGGGTCGGGTCTCAGATTGGAGACTGGTTTTCAGATCAACTTTGGGCAGGTCCTGCTCACACCATGGCCTTTTTAAACACCCTGCAGGTGCACCTTCCCCAAGTGCTTTGAGGGACAAGCAATCACTTGGGTGCATCTCCCACAGCTCAGCATGTTACCTGGACACTACTTACATCTCTGAACTGGACCAGACCCAGCTCCCCAAGCTCAGCCACACAGCAGTAGGCAGCCTCCACTTGCAGGAAGAGCTGCATCAGGTTCATCTCCTCACTCCGGAAGACTGAGGCCATTTTGCCTGCCCTCCTCTGATCTGGGTGTCCGTGGGGGCCTTGGTATCAGTGTTACAATCTTCCTCACCCCAGGAGGCGTCAGAAGGAGCCAAGCACTGCAGGAACATTGGAATCACTGAGTCAAGGTTCTGGAAGCTAAGACAATGCTGCTTATCATGTTCTTCAAAAGGATTTCTTCACTTCCTAAAAGCCTCCTCAAACCCACATGAGGCTTCATCCCAACAGCGTGGTGATAGGTGCTATGGTATATGTATAACACAGGGAAAGAGAGGAGCCTTGTTCCCCTAGGACAGATGATGAGCAAATACCTTGCCCTGTCCTTTGCTGGACCAGAGGCATTTCAGACCATTGCACCACCACCAAAGCTGTTTGGGATTTGGATGCTGAGCTCACAAAGGACTCTATTTCTCTTTGTTTTCCGCAACACAGAGACAAAAGAAATAATTAACTTAACCTTGAAATTAGACAGGCGAAAGTCCTGGTTTTTTATCACTTTCATTGGTAGTGTGAACACAACATTGTGAACACATTTGGAGCAATTTATATGGGGATGGGGAGAAGAGGACACTATTTTATTAAATTAAAACAAACTTTAATATTTAAAAAGCTTTTTGTCCCAATAAAGGACTGCTTTCAAAACGAGATCCTTGAAATGTCATGCATTTCACAAAAGTTCCTTTTGTCTATATGCTTTGTATTTACTTGGAATAACCTGAACATATAAATTGCCTTTCATTCTTGCACAAAATTAACTGATTGGCATGCACAAGCACAGTAATTGCTCTTTCTCAGAGAAAAGCACACAAGTAGATACAATTCTTGCATGCATTAAATTTTGTAGCAAGCCTACATTTTACAAATAGCAAAACAATTCTACTTGTTGACAGGGACAGGAAGTCAATTGTCCTCAACTGTCTCTCTCCACAAACCTCATCTTGAAACACTTTGTTAATGTGGAATCCAATATTTTTCTTTATAACAAATGAAAGATTTACCTTAATTGTGAAACACTGAAAAATATTAAAGGCTTGTTTAACAGAAGCACCATAGTCACAGTTCTGTATAGTTGCTCAGTTGTCCTGTGAGTTTTCCTTGTCTTACTCTCTGTGTTCATTCACTAAATGATTTAAGATGTTGAAAATATATAACTAGTAGTTTGTTAAAGCATGTGCCAGCTCCAGTGGGCAAAGTAAAGATACAATCTTTAAAGTTGGTTGATACTTTTTAGCAAACTGTACTTTTCACAGAAAAAACAACCAACACTTACGTGTTTTTATAAGCTGCAAGGGACCCCCACTACTCATGGAAGAAAGTAAAAGAAAAACCTAGCTCTGGTTTTCAAAAAGACTTCAAAATTTTTAAATTTCTTTACTTGTTTAGACTAAGAAGTATTGAGAAACTATAGTTTAAAGTAGTTTATATTTCCAAACCTGCAATTAACTTCCATAAAAAAATGTGAAAACCTTAGAAGCAGAAGAACAAAGATCAAAATAACTATTTGGAAATATTTCAATTACTTGGCTTCAAGCCATCTAGACCCAGGGTCTGCTTTTCCTCAGTAATGAGTCAGTGAAAAACCCCAAATGCTCACTTTCATCTCGATTTGGAATTAAAGAAAATTTAAAAATAAGAAGTGAAACCTCTTTCCAGGCAGGAAACCCTTCCCAGCTCTGCTCTGAAGAAGGCAGAGCGTTTGCCCTTCATCCATTCCTGAAGATGCAGGAGGCTTGCCCAAAGGCACCTGTTGCCAGCCATGCCTCTATCAACACCCCCTCCCACCAGGTTTTTGTTTTGGCAGAAGAACGGTTAATTCAAAAGTCGCTCACACTTCTCCAGCTCGTTATTTTCCCGGTACCGCTCCGCATTAAAATGCATTAGAAGGCACCGGGTTTTGGGCAGAGCTGCTCTGGAAAAGCTGTTGCTCAGGTTTACCTCTCGGCCACCACACTCCCGTCCGGCAGACCCCCTCCTGGGGGAAGGAGCGAGCTCTCCCCTCGGCTGGCCGGGTGTCCCGTATGTCAGGCGACGACGGCAGGGCTGTGCTTTGCACGGCTGCAGGCACCGCGCCGGGTGAGAGGAGGGCGGTGAGTGAAGTGCCCCGGCCAACTGTCCTGTCTCACACCAGGCACCGCAAACCTTTTCTTTTACAGTCAGAACCGGTCTGAACCAGAGGACAGAAACCCTTTCTTCCCTGAAACAACCTTTGGGTTGCCCGGACCCAGCGCTTTCTGCCTCAGTCACAACCTCCGTGTAAGGTTTGTGACAAGTGTGAGCCGTGGTTGCGACAGCACGCGGGTTGTTGAGACTAGTAACAGATGGAGCGTGCTGGCTCACACCGCCCCGCCACCCGAAAATGAGCGAGAACCTCTGAAACCTGCTATGTGCCGAGAGCCACAAACCCATAAAAACTCATTTGCAAGCCCTGGGTGATCAGTTTCTAGGGAGGTGGGAAACTGTGCTGTTGCTCACTGGTTTTTCCTCACTAAAGGCAGCTCAGGAGAGGACAGGGAAACAATGAGAGATTAACGATTTTCCTGCAGCCGAGGGACGGGCAGAGCTACACAGTAAAGACAGGGCTGAGAGGGCAGGGGCTGAGTCAGCGAGCTGCGCTAGCCTGGGGCAATGCTGACAGGGAATTTGATGCTCATCCCTTGAAATAACAAAAACTGGGGGGAAAAAGTGGCTTTACAGACTTTCGCCCACTTCAGCTGCTAAAGCAAGTACTCGAGAGAGAAATTCCACCCCTCCTAAAACCAGTGGCTTATCTCCCACTGAGCTGACAGGAGGCAAGATTTCATCCTGGTACATAAGGTGTGTCACTTAAATCTAGCATCCATAGGAAGTTCTAGCTCAAAAGAATTAAAATGCAAAGCTATATGTAAATTGTGAAGTACCCCTTAAAGAAATGTCTTTTAAGATCTGTTTTTTTCAGAGGTACCCAGTAACCCTGGCCTGACAATCTGAAGGGCATAGATTGTCCAAGGGTATGCTGCAGGTAAGTGACTAACAGCAGAGAACTTCCCTGCACAGAAGTTTTCTATTTAAAAGCAATGGGCAGTGGCCCTATCATATGAGGTCAGCAGTGTGAGAGAGCTCTGGATGCTTTCTGAAAACCAGTTACCTCAAGCTGCATGATCCGAAAAGGAGGTGTTAAAAATTATAAAGTGTCTCTGACAGGTGGTCCTAAGATTTTGATTTTGCTCAGCAACTGCCCATCTAAGCTGACCACGGGGCTCCCTGGCCTCCCACCTGCCTTGGCTGCACCAAGCTCCTCCTGCACCAGCTGCTGGTACTACCGAAGAGAAGGAGTAAAGGCTGATGAAAGTCAAAACTTTCTGAAGGGAAACTGGAACTTCTCTCAGTAAGGCAGAAGTGAATTAATTGCCATCAACTGCACGTTTGCCATGCAGGGTTGTGAAGTTGTGGGAAAGGAAGGATGCTGCCTCCCAGCCTGTGTTACAATGCTGAATAACAGGAGTCATCATTCAGTCCTCAACTGATGTATACTGAGACAACAAACTTCTCAAAAACAAAACAGCTTCTCAAGCTACTCCCCTCACCCTCTGAACCCACAGCACATTCTTCCCCCCTGATAAAGCTGCTGTGTTCATTCGATGATCCCAGGATTTGTTTCTGGTTTTCACCTCTGGCTCTTATTCAGCTTCACAGTTACACTCAGCTACTCCCCTACAAGCTGTTGGGGAAGGGGGAGTAGAAGGAGCCCTCAACACACTCTTCATCACCAAAGCCAGCCCCAGTGTGCCAGCCACTCCATCCCATTAGCCAAGGAACCAGAGAACACAGAGCATGGGGATGAAGTCACGTCCCTTGCCCTTCCCTCCCTCTCCTACCAGGCAGAGGAGAGAAGCAAAACTCATATCCCATTTCATGACTCTGGCAGGGGGAAGTAAGAACATTATTTTATAATAATCTTATTATAAAAGATCAGATGATGATGGCTGATGAGGTGCCATTCAGAGGAGTTCTGTCAGTGGGCTCATTGTTGGTGCCAGAAGCTCTGCCCAGGAGAGCTGAAGGCAGCCCTTCTCAGGCAGTCCCGCACCACCTGGCCAGCTGGCCTCAGGCTTCCTCACTTGGGTCTCTAGGGGGACAGCATGGGGTCACAGCAGGGCCACAGACTGTCTAATAGCAACCCCAGCCTGCGTTAGAAAACACAAAGGGCACAGTTGTAGAGTTTTTCAGAATGCTGGAGCTGCTTTCGTGCGTGCAACAGAAAGCAGATCCCCTCTCTCCTTTCATTTAACGAGTAAAACCTTTGTGTTTTGAGTCTTTTTTTTTCTATTTGCCTAGTTTTAAAAATCAAATCCCCTGTTCACAGGTAACTTAATTCTAGATGGCTATTTTTCACATCAATGAAGATACCAAAGAAAATGTCCTCGTCCCTGATGGATACATTATTGGCATCAGGTTTAAGGTTTTGAGACTTTTAAAGCCATTTGGATGGCTGGCCCAATAAAGGCTCTTAAGTTTTTTTAAGCTTTATAAAGGCATCTGGGAGAGAACTCATCTTATGATACAAAGACAGTGGGTTGCTAACAGATCTGCCCTGCCAGAAGATGCTTTTCTAGAGCTGCATTTGAAGATTTTTCTACCTATGAAGCAAGCATATGAGATACTACTGTATCTACTACTGTAATCCCACCAATAGGCTCAGACCAGCTAGCATTCTCCTTAGCATTTACCACCATGACCTCAAAGGCTGCACAAAAGCAACTGTGAATAATAACTGGGAACTATAATCCAATCATCAACTTCACTGTGCCATCATACAGAGCACAGGGGGGTCCCAGACATGCAATCATTCCAGTTGTGTTGCCACCACTTTCAGCAGCAGTTTCATGCACCTGTAGGTGGTTTGGGGATAAGTACTTCAGCCATAATCATTCCATGCTTAGCTCCACTGGGCAGAATTCTTTGCATGACTACATGGATGTCAATTTTTGAGCTCTCTTCCCCGCAGTTCCCTCCTATTGCAGCAACTAAGCAGAGTAGCACCTTAGGTATATAGTAGAATAGAGAAGTAGTTAACCCAACCTCAAGTATCATACAGGAAAAAGGGATTTGTCCTTTTATCACTGATATGCCCGGAGACAATGTACATGGTCTGCATATTCTCATGGGTTGTGTGTTTCATCCAAAGTCAAATGTCTTGCTATGGCTCAGCTGCCACGATACTGGTCACTGCAAGAATGGAACAGGACTGCAGGAGCAATCAGCTTTCATTTGGAATTAAAAACACAAACATGTTTCCTATGTAAACAGAAAAAAAAATGATATATAAAAAATTATATAAGTTTATAAAGTGACTGTGTATGTGTGTGATAAAGGTAATAAACTTCTTAGAGCCACACCTGGTGATGAAGTGTCAAGGGTAATACCTTGGTAATCACAGAACCTTAACCATCTATCAAACACAAGACATACCAAATCGTAGGTGCTGCCTCCTACATAACCACTAGGAAAAGCTGACCAGCTGCCCTACACTCTGTGGAAGAGCCTCCAAGGGCAGGGGTGGGGAAATACCTTATTTTAGAGGAAACAAGAGACATGCCTTGAGAACTGCATGGCAACAGGAGCCTTAGGAGAGGAAGCCCCCATCTCTGCTGGTGCTGCAGTCATGCTTCACATGCCGGGGCACCCCTGTGGAGACAGGGGTGCCTGTGCTGCCTGGAAACCAAGTTGGGGGCAGGATTTGTAGAGCCTTATCATTCCTCAGGCAGTCATGGCACTGAAATAAGAATGTGTTACACAGAAAAAAATGAAACAAATCCAAATCCATGTCAGGAGATGATTTTACAGGGCTCCCATTGTGTCTGTACTTATCAAGCAAATCCTTAATTTACAATCTGATCCAAAAGTCACTGAAGCCTAGCACAGCCTGTTCAGTGCTTCAGGAGACTTTGGAGCAGGCCGTGGAGGGAACACATTTTTGAAAGGAAAATAAATTCATCAAGTTAATTGTGCAAAACATTTTCAGCATCCCCCAGAAATAGGCACTTTTAACTTTAAACTGACAAAGAACAGTTAATATTCAAAATACATGTATATAAAGATATTTCCTTACAAATTAAATGGTTCATGCAATAGCAGGGCAGTTTTGTCTCTTCAGTTACCCTAAAACAGTCCGTACTGCACAGAACACTTTAGTACTCAATACTTCTGCAAAATTTACTGCTATGTCAACTTTCAGCAGGAATCACTAGTGAAAAATTCAGGAGGGAAAGGTGAAGCTAGAAGAAAGTGGAGGGCCTTTCCCCAGTAAAAAGTTAAGTTTTAGTTTTGATGCAACAGCATACTCAGGTAAAAACACAAAGACAACCATGCACAAAAGGACTGAGAAGCTAAAATGACACAGAGATTAAGATTATCCTATAGGTTAATTTAAAGCAACTCTGAGTAGTCAGAGCATTTTTACAGTATCTCTCCTGACACAGCTCATATCTACGGAGGCCAATAGCCATGGTCACTAAGGTCACACACACATCCAGCTGAGCATGACACTCCTTGGGCCAACCCTCAAATGTCAGCCGAAGGATTGGGCCGCACACACCTGCAGCAGCAGGAGGTGGCTGTCACAGACCGGCCGGCACAGCCCGAATGTATCTGCCAACCCTGGCAGCATGTTGACATGAAAACAGGGAGGCAAGGTCAGTAAACACGCCCGTTTCAGCTGGCCTGCCTTCATCCATGGCTCAGCATACCCTTTCTTCAGGGAAAAACTGGTTGTCCATCTCCTGTTGTATCATGGAAAACCTGGCAGCTGGAGGGGAGCAGAGGGTTTGTGGTGGTGGTGGGTGGACAGCAGGGAGGACAAGTGGGTTCACCACAAAGAAACACAGGGCTGGGTTAAATCTATATGGATTTTGTTCTCAAGCCTTTTCTTAAATATAGAGCAAAAAAACCTGAGTTTTGCACAGTAGCACCCCATTGTATACAGTTCACTGCAGTTCCCATGGGAAGTCTATTGCAACCTTTCCTGTGGATTTCAGCAGTGCAGAGGGAAAAAAATTACAATTTTAAAGTACGTTCCACCCTACTAGGACCGCTGTCCCAGACATCTTCCTCCTTTCCTCCCATGGGATGACTGCACATCCTGAACAGGCCCCAGACAGCTCTGTTCTCACACAAGCACCTGAAGATGTATGACCACTGCTGAAGAGCACCAGCAACCAGCTCCTTGCTGAGCCCACCTCTTCCAGTGACTTCCTGCATGATTTAATGCCTGAAATTTTATCTAACAAAGGCATCATGGTGCGTCAAAGATAGGAGCCAGCAGCACCAACAACCTGGGGAACAGCAGTAATGTGTGGTACTCATCAGACCAGGACAACACCACAAACACTTCAACAGCGTGGCTTTTCCAGCCAGGACTGTAGAAAAATTGCCCATCAGATGAGATCATTTTGCCAGCAATATTCCTGGTCTGCAAATAGAGCTGTACTAGTGGGCAGGCACAGCTCCTGGCTTTGCCCATGACACAGAGAAGGTGGTGTAACTACAAAATATGAAAAAAAAGCTTTTTCAGCATCATGTTGCACATGAGCAGTAACACAGCTGTGATCACTGTTCAAGGACAGCAGCAGTTTCTCTGAGTAGAGGCCCCAAGCTTGAACTGATTCCAGCCTATAACTCAACACAGGCCCTTAAGGAAAGGCCATTGTTATTGTGTAACAGCTAAGCAATTGGTTTCATCCCATTTCTTGGTGGAAATGTGCCCATAGCCTCTGTTAACCTAATGGCTATCATATCAGTGTGAGCTTCCACACCACCCTTTTAAAAAATTATCACTGCTGGGCAGTTTCTAGGGAGAGGTCAAGCCAAGAAACATGCAAAACCAAACAAAACAGGGAGATAAATCCTCTATCCTGAGTCACCATTCCTTTCCCTCTCCAACAGACCATCTTTGCAGGACCAAAAGGAGACTTGGAAGACAGAGAACCAGGGACCCTGTGGGGAAGGACTGGCTCCAGAGACCTTTTCTCCCTCTGACTGCAGCAGATCCTGGGGAAAAATCTTCAGGCTTGACCTTCAAGGGTCCTGTACCTGCCCTGGTGCTGGTATCCACCACCTGCTGGAGCTGTTTTGGTCAGAGCCTTTCTTTTTCCTCACATGGTTGTGGCAGGAAAGTTCAAGGTGTCCTGGCAGTAGGAAGCTCCTTTGCTCCACCCTCTGCCCTGCACACTGGTTCCCTGAGCTTATCGAGGATTTGCTGAACCAGAGCTGCCGGTAACAGCGACCTGATCAGTGCAGCTGCACAGGTGGGAGCTGGACCCCTGGCATGAAGCACCTCTGCTGCGAGCCCTGGGCAGCCTTTGCTGTGCTCCTCTTCACCACCATGCTCCAATACTCCTGCTCAGCAGGTATTTCTCTTTTCTTATACTCCATCTTCTACACCCTGCCTTTTCCCTTCATTCTTCTCAATACCTAACTATATCGTCCACTGATAGCAATTTGTTCTTTTAAAAAAAAGGTGGACTCCCTTGTCTCAACTATGAAGTGTAAGAAGCTGGAACTGATTCATGCTAATAAGAATTACTTAACATGATTGATCACAGCATCTTTCTGAAGAGATGTACTTTTGCCAGCTATTCACAGATCCGCTGTAAATGCAGCTGAGCCACAGGTTGCTCCACTAAATGGCAAGGAGTTAGGGGAGCACAGTTACTTGTCCTTCATGCACATGCTGAGGCAAGGGACCATTTGAAATACTACCCAATAGGCTCACTGTACTCCATTTAACTCCTACTATGTGGGTTTGTTTTTCACTGCAAATCTGGCTTTGGTGCCCCCTTAATGGGAAAAGCTGCTGAAAAAGAAAATGTAAATGAGGCGTGTGAGCTGCTCCTTCCCATCAGGCTGCTGCCTGCTTTAGTATATCGGCTCTGGTTGAGACCTGCCATATGTTTAAAGACAGGCTGGCTTCAACAGCCTGTCCTTTGGGTTGGAATGTCTATAAACATGAACCAACAACCTGTATTCTGCAGCACTTTCTTCCACAGGTCATACCTAGTTTTTTAATGACTCTTCCCCTGCTCCCATGAGGGTATTTATTAACTCTCAGGAAACAAATTATAGGCTTGACCAAGGTCATTCAGCAAATTCTAGCAGAGTCATAAAGTGGAACGGGGAGTACTCAGACCCTTCCCTGGAGCAGACTGCCTGGGGACCCTCTGCATGGCAATGGCCATAAGGAAAGCTCTGGTTTTGCTGATGGCCACTCAGCTCATAATGCAAAGTTGGGTAACAGCAGATGACCCCAAGGTCAACAAAGAACCTCATTTTTCTTGAGCTGAAACTAAACCCAAGCCATTATTTTGAAGTCTTCGGTGAAAGCAAGCTGGAAATTATTTTCTCTGTCACACTTCAAATTATCAGCTCAGAGTGATGGTTTGACTGGAAATAATTCTTATAGCCTCTGCATGGTCTGTGGACCAGCAGCATGTTGGAGCCCTTCGATCTGCTGGCAGCAGGAGTTCTTACTCCTGTAGCCTTTCTGGGCTGTTCTTCTTGTATCTCTGCAGGTGTCCGTTTCAGCATGGGGTACCTCACCTGGCTAAACTTGAACTGTACTGCTCTTAGTGGCACAAGGAGAGATATTTCTTTAGATCCTTTCATTCCTCAGCAGGAGACAGGCTGGTGTTAGGGACCACAGCAGCCTTCATCTTTCTAATCCAATTTCCCTTTTCTTCCATGCTTTCCTTCTGGCAGCAGCTGAAGCTATCTCCAATGTTTCAACAAACTCCATATTCACAACTGACTATGAATCACCTTGCCTCAGTAAGTCTTCATAAATCTTCACTACTATGATAAATCCAAATGATGAGATTACACGGGACAGAGGCCATCCTGGAAAAGGCGTTATCTGTTGTTAAGGCTTCTGTTGTGGGTGAAAATCTAAGGCACATTTCTAGGATTCCTCCATTGACATGGCCTGTATAATATCTTAGGTACATTCAGATGGACTCACAAATTTGAAAAGAGTAATTCATAGTTAACTCAGTTTGTGTGTTCTAAAGTTCTCTGCCAGACTGCCTGCCTGCGGGTACAATGTGGCTTCCCAAGAGCATCTGTTTCCCCCACCCTATCAGGTCTTTCCCAAACAGCCTGTCCTGGGCAACCTAAGATCCCCCTGGTCCTCCCAGAATGATCCCATGTCCAAAATTTCAACCACAGAAAATCTCCCATACTCAACGCCTAGCAGTAGCCTTGGGTAATGTGACCTGTAGTTGGCACTGTGCCCCGAAGCCCGCTATGACAGTAAGCCATAACTAGAACCATAAAATCATTAAGTTGTGCCATGGAAGGTTTAGGGTGGATATCAGGAAAAATGTATTTACTGAAAGAATGGTGAGGTATTGGAACAGGCTGCCCAGGAAAGTGGTGGAGTCACTGTCCCTGGAGGGGTTCAAACACCATGTAGATGTGGCACTTCAGGACATGGTTTAGTGGTCATGGTAGTGTTGGGTTGAGTTGGACTAGATGACCTTAGAGGTCTTTTTCAACCTTAATGATTCTATGATGCCATGAAACATCAAACATCGTCACAGTCCTGCACTTCCAGTACATGTACCAGCTGTATGTAACTTCAAAGCATGGCATATGGGGCAGGCATCCCTCTCCCTTCTCTAGGCATATACAAAACATGTTTCTCTTGTGGGAAGAGATGCTCTTTATAGTGCAGGACAATTGTTCTGCATGCACTGAAGGACAATGTACAGGAACATGGTCCTGCCTGACACACACAAATAAGAGCAACTGGGCAGCACCCACACTTGCCTTCTCCCTGGAAATGTGCGAGAAGCTGGCTGCTCTGCACCCAGCTCAGAAGGTGTTCACTTTCACATCTGACCGTGGTCCTCCAGGCTCCCTTCCCTATTTCCATGTTACCACCCCAGATGCAGACACAGAGCTGAGTATCTTCACTGTGTCCTTGTGATAGAAAAAGTACAGCAGATGCCATTAATTTACAGCATAAATTAAACACCTAATGACATATTCCTTAACTGACTTTGATGGATTTAAACAAAATAAAGATGCAAGATATCAGGAAAATTACAAGGAATTGTTAAAAATATTTCATTTTTAAACATTTTACAACAGTGATCCCCCAAATGGTGCTGTGTTTTGTGGTTGCTACAAGTCACAGTTAAGAGCCAAGCAGAGAACAGCCACTGCTTCTATTGCTGGCAGAGGTTTGGGCACCTGAACTATGGCTGATCCTGCTGAAGGGGTCTCTGCTAGAGATCCTCTTACTCCCTCACACAAATGTTTCTTTAGTCCATGTTTATTTTTAGTTAAATAGCTATTTCTATCATACTCCATTCCTAAAACTGAGGAGATGCTAAGTAGGTATTTGAAAAGATCTCTGTAATGGTGGTTGCAGTGACACGAGGAGTAGCTCAGGTGTTTAGCCACTCAAGGATGACCTAGTCTTTAAGACATACAGATGAAATGGAATACTGCCATCCCCCAGGTTAAGAGACAGGCTTAGGGAAAAGATGCCAAGACAGAGTGAAGGCCACAGGGCAGACACTGAAGTCTCATCTGCAATCTGTTTCATACCTGGTCTCCCCATCAGCTCATTTCATTTCTTTGCCACCAGACATGAACTTCTGCACGCAAGCGGCCATGTGCTGCCCATCAGGTATGGATGATTATGGGTGGATTGCAGCAGCCGTCGGCTGGAGCCTCTGGTTTCTGACCCTCATCCTGCTTTGTGTGGACAAAATCACGAAACTCCGGCCTGATGAACCCAAATATTTGGTGGCCTGAAGCAGGGCAAGAAAGCAAGCAGCAGCACCTGGGATCAGTGAAGTACTAGCAGACTGACAAAGTATTCCAATCACCAAGAAATGAAAAGGACTGTACCTTCAGCAGAAAAAAGGGCCAGAGCTGCCAGTCAAGGTGTGGAGCAGGCAAGTCCCTGCAACCAACCACATACATCCCACAGTGCACAGAAAATCTCCCTGAGCCATTTCATGGCTCCTGTGAGTGCGATGCCAGCAGCAACGAGATGCTGAAGGACCAGTTACCAGTCTATAGAACACTGCCTTAAGACAACCCACTACATAACCTTTGTCTTTGAAAAAGGAAGTGGGCAAATAAAGCTATTTTCTGGAAAATCAGTGTTACCAGATCCAGGTCACATCTGTCTAACTCGTTGGTTATACCAAGTCCTTTTCACTCACTACCCTGTGGTATTTTAACTAATACCAGTGAAATCTCTGTTATGGAAACTTAAGGACTGTTTGGGTTTGTTTCAAATTAAAACTAGTTTTTCCAGTGCAGTTTATATGTGAAGTGTTTTGTAGGAACTGAAGCAGCTTGCACCTGCCCATGTAACTAAGCCAAGCAGAATTGTGGCAAGTAGGTTTAAACCAGCATATCCAATTAATGCATAAAACAACTCTTATTTATGCAACATGATCATAAATAAACACAGTTACTGCTAGAAAGATTCTTATTGACTGGTTTATATTGATAAAGCTTATATTGGCAAGGAATGACAACCCCAATTGTCAGAAATATGATTCTAACAAAAAATACACAGGAAGGTTCACCTCACTGCAGTCAAACTTTCTGGTTTGGGCAGTTGCACCAGTTTGATTTTTATCCATTTTTAAAACAATAAATTAATGTTAAACCCATCTATACACATAGGATTAGCAAAGCTGCTATAGATCAGCTGAAATGAAACATAAAAAGTTACTCTTAAACCAAAGAAAGCTCTATTGGAGATTTGTATCTATTAAATATCATTAAAGCTTCTCATTAGCTTATCAACAAATAAAATTTTTAGTTAGAAAAGATACTAATCAGTTTTAAGACTCTCCAGATTGATTCTGGCACAACTAGACCCTTTGACCAGGACAATGCTCTTGCATTTCAGAGTGATGGGCAGTTGTCCCTTATCAACTATCTGCCACCAACAGCAGTAGGTACAAATTAGACACTGAAGACAAGACATCCTTCCTTAGCATGTCACTTCAACACACAAAGACAAAAAGTCTTCTGAAGCAAAATGCTGAACAGTGGCATCAGGAAAGAAAATTTTGAAAATTAAGGGCTTAATTTTTTTGTGGCCTTTGATTGTATGTGCGTTTTTATTTGGAAGGTTTTAGGAATTTTGGGGGTGTTTTGTTGTTTGGTCTTTTTTTTTTTTTTTTTTTATATTTCTTGTTTTACACATGCCGCACTACTAGTACTAAACACTCACAAAACATTGCTAGATTACCAAAACAAACCCCTCAACATTCCAATATACAACAATTAAAGCAAAAATAATTTTCACAAGAAAAACTACTTTCCAGAAATTAAAAAAAAACCAACCCAAACTCATATATTAGAAAAATTACAGAAAGGACTCTCTACCTTAGTGGTGTTGACTGAAAGAATGGTGAATTGGCAGTTAATAAACATTGCAATCACCGACAGACAAGTCTTCCAGCTACATGTTTCTTATTCTTCCTGATATATTAGTTTTAACAGTGAAAATGTGCACTGGGCCCAAAAGCAGTGTGATATGCACTGTGAACAAATCTCCACATACTGCCTTAAGTGTTTGCTTTCTGCAGATCACTTCCTACAGTTCTTCAGACTTAGGACTACTGTTCTTCTGGTCAGGAACACAGAAGTGCCTGCTGTGTATGGCACTGGTTTTCATATTTCAGATGATGTTTCAGAACATTAACATTTCCTCATCTAGACAACGAGTGCCAGTGTGCAGCCAGTCACAGGAGCAAATCTATTACAGTATGAATAGATGCAAGCACATCTATACAAGCACATGACACAATCTCTAGGTGCCCCATAGCCCAGCACTACACCCACACACTAGCTCATGACAACTGACAGTTCTGGGGGGCTTCCTAAAGCCTGCCTTTAAAAGTACAGCTTGTTTGGTTTTCACACTTTCCAAAATAGTCTGCTTTCAAGGAAGTAGCAGACTTATTCCTCAAGTTTTGCTTCTCACAGTTTCTGTTGAGCTCAACTGAACTGGAGAAAAAAAAAAAAAAAAAAAAAAAGTACAACCACTATGGATTTTCACATAATTCCATGCTACCAAGAATTTTTTATACCTATGATATAAAAACGGTGACAACCAAGTCTCAACACAATCAGATATACAAAAAGAGTATTGTACAGATCATTTCTGCTGTGAAATGTATACCTTTTCTAGACCAGTGACCTATAAATGTCTGATCTAATATAATAGTTTTGTTTCCTTACTGCATCACCAGCTTTGACATCTGACATAGACTGGGTCACTTAGAAAAACACAGTCTTGTAATAAATGTCATGAACATATTACTACTTCCAGTGTGTTCTGGAATCCCTAAACAAAGTCCCAAAAAGCTCCAAAGCCACCAAAATAAAGATCTTATCTGTTCCTATACAATATAGAACAAAACCCAAATACTTTAGAGAGACTCTGAGGTACACACACTGTGTTGTTCTGATCCTAGGCATGGTAGGCAATCATGAGTACAATGCAAAGTAACACTCCAAAAGAGCAGAAAATCCCTAATATCATCCCTGATATTGTAGCATCTCTCTCAACTAGCATAATCCTGCCCAAGTTCTGTTGACTTCAAGGTAGCTACACATTCATCCAGCACCTGCCTTATTTTGCTGTTTGGGATGTTTTCACTGCATTTTAGGAAGCCTTTCATTTTTGTTCCCAAAAGGAAGTCTCAAAGCTGATTTATCAGTGTGCATAAACCATTTAATTCATGCTAATCCATGGTGCCTCTTCTAACTGCTACAATGTCATACTATAGCACTGAGCTGCTTTAGGTTCTTGTATATTTCAAAGCATGTAAAAAACAAGACAATAGCTCATATCACCTATTAATCTCCAAACTACACTCTCAGAACTATGATGATGGAAATGTTAACACTCCAGTCATTTATAGTACATTATTCACTTAAATTATATGTCCTTGAAGCAAAAAAATCTCACTGGAATGAGATGGAAAAGGATTCTATTCCAGCTCATATGATTTAGCAAAAACCAAACAAAAAAAAACAACAAAAAAAACCAAGATTGAAACCTGGATGGTTGCATAAAATTAAGCATGACTGAAACCCACCAATTTGAATCCTAATGTGGCTTATCAAACCAGAGCAGTTCTTCATATTTTCAAAGTTTCTGAATTTCAGGCATGAATGTACATAGTGCCTGGAAAGGAAAGAGTCACACAGATGGTGCCTAGGAAAGCTGTTGGTCTACAAATAGACATACAGAGCAGCAGGGACAGGTAATTGATCAGCACTTCTACTAGTACAAGAGAAAAACAATAGCAGCAGGACAGAACTCCGGAGGGAGTATCACATCTGACTTGTGATTTCCTAAATTCTTAATTTAAGAATAAATGGATTGGTCCTTGATACATCACTCTTAATCTTTCTAGATACTATTGCTTTGGTAATGACTCACATTACTCACTGCCTTTATCCTTGGGGTTTTAGTGAATGAGCTACATACTAAGCAATTGCACTTTACAACGATTACACTTTGGAAAAATCACCAGAGGAATGAAACCAGGCAAGCATTGGAGCTTCCTACTTGCATGAAACAGAGGAAAGACAAAGGTTAAATTAATAAGAAAGGTGCTATGTACTGGGACTTGGTAGAAATTTTGATAAAGACACAAAAAACCCCCCCTAGGATTCCAGAAAATTATTGTAATTAATTACAGCAAAGAAAGAATTACAGGCATTGTTGGGAAGCAACCACCCTCTCTCATCCTTAGATTCTAGATACCACTTATTTTCATGGTATCACTGGTACCAGAATCTGTTGTGTAATTCAAACTTCCCTGCAGGCTTCTGTCCCAGAATCAAACATACACCTTTTAAAGAGCTTATTTGCAACTCTTTTGTCAATATCTTCTGTAAATGAACATGAACAACAAAGTATTGTCTCCCTACTCTGCCAACATCTTGTAAAAAAATAAAGCACTAAGAGACACAAAGACTTTTCCTTCTATATGTAAGCCTGCCAGTTGATATTTTTGAGACAGCATGCAATAAACACCACTCATGTCATTCCCAAACCCTCCATTTCTGTCTCTCCAAAGCTCTGCACCACAACGTGGTTTGCCACTTGAGAGAACCTGAGGGAATTTATAACCTAATTTAGGTGGAGGTGTCACTCCATATGGGCCTTCTGCATGCTGTTGTTACAGCAATGTGGGATCAAAAGGCTCTTTAGTCCAGTTCTGATCCCAGCAGCAGATATTTGGGGAAGAAGAAAAAAAACACACTGCCTACAGCAATCTCCCTTCCCCTCCTCTCCTCTGCCCAGCCCACAGGTGAAATCCAGCACCCTTTCAACACAGAAACTGAGCTCTCTTAAAGCAGCTTTTCCCCCTGACATTTTGAAATTAATCCTTTGAGGACTGTAGATAGTTTCAAGAAATACCTTGTTATGAGTTTTCATCTTTTCCCTTGTGATTACAATCACATTGAATCCTAGAAACATTAAGGTTGGAAATACCTTTAAGACCAGAGTCCAGCCATTAAACCTACTGTACCAAGTCCACCACTAAGCCATATCCCCAAGCACCACATCTATATGTCTATATGCATCTAAACACATCCAGGGATGGTGACTCAACCACCACCCCGAACAGCCTATTTCAATGCCTGACAACCCTTTCAGTTAATTTTTTTTCTCCCAATGTCCAGTTTAAATCTCCCCTGGTGCAGCTTGAGGCTCTTGTTCCATCACTAGTTACTTGTGAGAAGAGACTAGTGCCTACTTGTCTAGTGTCCTTTCAGGCAGTTGCAGAGAATGATAGTCTCCCCTCAGCCTCAGTTTCTTCAGCCTAAACAGCCCCAGGTCCCTCAGCTGCTCCTCATAAGGCTTGTTCTCCAAGCCCTTCAGCAGCTTAGATACTCTCCAGTTTCCCCCCACCCTATCTCACCTATTGATCTCTTTTATAAACTCCACATATTCACTATTGAGTTTGTGCACCAACTCAAACACAGCATCTTGCCTCTCTGCTATTTAATACAAGTGGCTTAATTGGAAAAAAAAAAAAAAAAAAAGCATTCTCTAATCCCCAAGTCCTCTCCTGGGGCTACTTCTTCCACATGGCAGTGCAGTGTAGGAGGATGTAGCAGTAATGTAAATACTTGACTGCACATCTAGAAATCTTCTAAATGGGAGATTCTCCACCTCTAATTGTGAATTTTTGAAGTGTTCTTGTTTAAAGCTGCCATCGAGCCTGAAGACAGAAACTATCAAAGATCATACTTATTCACAGAAATGCTTGACAAGAGGTGCTCCATGCAAACTGCAAGGTGACTTACCTGAAATAATTTTATCCAGAATTGTATGGACTAACTAATCCAGCAATCAGATCATGAGTTTGTGGATGCTCAGGTCACTTGCAGTACATTCAATCTGAACAATTTAATATTTGGGAACTATGCTGAAGTACTGGTAGCAGCTAATCCACGATTCTTTATCTTGTTTCCTTAATTCCCAGGACAAAAGGCTCCCCATTTTTTAGTACTGCAGTATTTTTTAAATTCCCATTTCTTTAGTCAAGTTTCTTTCAGATCTGCATTTCACGACCAGAGGAGCACAGCATGTTGCCAAATATAACACTGCATTAATTTTCCTTGAATATAAAGAGGTTTTCCTGAAAGACAGTATCCGGCTACTGCTTTTAAATCATTCAGAGCACTAAACCATTGAAACAGCTTGGATGAGAAAACAAACTTCTGAGAAGCCTTGGGACAGAAACCTTAGAGAAGTTTTTATGGGAGTAGGACAAGTGCCCTTAAGAAGTGTTTATATTAGAATATAATTGAAAGTACAGCACAATAATTTTCACCTCTTAGTCTCCTTTCAACTTTCTTAAGTCTCATTTCACTTTGCTGCTCCATATGTGGCAGCAAGAGGATTACTATAAGTGAACCTGAAACACCATCACGTGGGATCCATGGAGTTTAGCATTCATTTCAAAAGACTCTTCAGAGCATTTGTTCCAATGTGCCAACATTTTATTCTGATTAAGGCAAGGTGTAACAGCCTTAACATAAACTTCCAGGTACGGAGTAAGAACTACTCAAAACTAAACAGGAGTGGCCAACAAAGGAAAAACACATACTTTAAATGTAAAGACTATTAAGAAAAAGTAACACAAAATCAAGATGAAAGATTCCAGCTCTACAAATTATGAAGTGCAAAGAAATGTGTATTTTTCTAGTACTAATGTAACTTTTTTTTTCCCATTTATCATTCTCTAGAGGGATACACAAGACTGCAGCTCTACTCCAGAAGTCTCTAAAAATGCAGCACAACTCCAAGGAATTTTGCTTCTTTTCTTACTGTCAGGGTGAGTAAACTCACTCTAGTACTTGTATGCCAAAGCTAGAGACATCTTGTCAAGCACATCCCAAACTATACTGAAAAATGCACAGGATAAATTCTCCTTCCAAAGCATACATGCAAGTAAATGGTTTTCAGTGGAAGTCATGCAGATGTGACCAGGGAAGATAGGCAGACCAAGATTTGGACCTGAACTACCAGTTCTACAGGTATAAGCTGTCACGAGCTGATCTTCTTCTGTCCTCACTGAATTAAGTGCCAGAGATAAGAAAATGTTTACAGTTCTCCTTCTGACATAAGCTGCATTCAAGGGACACTCGCTGTAACAGAGACAACTGACTCCTCAAGCATGCAAATGCACTTTCATACCAAATGCTGCAAAGCTACAGTGAATCTTCATCAGCAGTGCCAAAAGTTTCCCTTCCTCATTTCTGCTTCCTCCATATTCAGGACCTACAGGTAGTACAATACATGAATGACAGCAGACAGGTGACTCTTGAATACATTCCCAGGGTTTCTTCTCCATTTTTAATTAAAATAGAACAGGAAGAAGGAAAAGACACCTGCCACAAAAGAGAACAGGATTTTTATTTCCACATGTAAGCACTTTAAAGCTGCTGCTTTTCTCTAGACACATCTAAGCAGTCTTGCAGAAACTCTACAGCTATGGTGAACTAGTTTTGGGAGTCTTACTGACGAGAGACATTCCTCACTCATACAGGCAAGCACTGCAAATGGTGAAGGACTGCACATGAGTGGGGTTGTTATGGAATGAGTTTTGAGTGTGGACAGGGGGAGTCCACCAAGATTTTCTCTCTCTTTTTGGTGTACTGTCACATGTGATCCTGAAGACCTGGTTACTGTCCTTTGCCTTTTAACAATGAAATGAAGTTTCAGCTTTATATCCATATTCAGAAAACACCAATCAGGTGTGGTTTGTTTTTTGGGGTTTTTTTTAATCCATTTATTTCTTTGCTACTAAAAAATATGGCCCATAACATGTTCCCACCTCAAAGTCACAAATGTTCTTCATCCTGCCACTTCAAAACTCTTGGCCAAGATATGTTTTTGTCAAGCACTGGCACCTGTTAACAAAGAATTGCTAAATAAGGCATGGAATAGAAAATGTACATTTCTTTTTTGAGCTAAAAAATTATTAAAGCTGGAAAGGTGGAGAATGTAGCAAGGCTAAGACTTAAAAAATGAGTTCACTGCCTACTGACATCTATATCACTCAACTGGTGACTTCACTTGGGCTCAAATGTGTACTAGCTTCCTCATGATCCATCCAATGTGTTTTCAAGCCAGGAGTTAACACATAACAGTGTCAGCTGTTTTGGTTCTTGGGAAGCTGTGATGCCTGTAAACAGCCTCTTTCTAAGATAAAGATGTACTCCTGCTATCAGTGGCCTAATTTGAAGGCACTGGCTACAGCACCTGTGGGTGATCCATCTATTTGCATACTTAAGCATGTGTATAAAGGTGAACTGGGGGTAGCCAACATCTCGCCAACTGCTCCTTTGGGTGCACAGGTGATACATAAATCTCATGTGATGCTGCTGCTCTCCAATAACTATATATCGAACCCTTCTCCAAACCACTGCAAGTACAGTAAATTGCAAAGGGTCAGTGAACCTCCATTTAATGGCTTCAAAGTGCACATACTTAACATCATGAGTGCAGCACTTATGCCATTCACTCCTCCTAAAAGCAAAGTTTTCTTTCCTGAGTCACATGCCCACAATCACTGACAGGACCATGTGTTACATCCTAGTAGAGAATATTTTATAGTCCTGAAGCGTGCCCTGTCTTTTGAATTGAGTGTATAAAAATTAATAGTAAAATTTCACTTAGTGCCAAAGATCATCAAGAAGCAGGCTACAGGTCAAGACTTTGGCCATGAAAATGCAAAATAAACCAACCAAACTAAATTATGTAGCTCTCATCTCATCAAGTTCTTCTATATGCCAAACTAAACACAGACTAAACACAAATGTCAAGGAAAATTGTGAAGAAAGAGAAGAGCCTGCGGATTCCATGAACCATATGGTTTAGTCATGGAAATGGATGTAACTGTTGGCAACAGCTTTCTGTGCCTGTACCAACTTCTCATCTGATCAACTTTTTTTCAGAAACTGGTGGATTCATTAACAGATACCTACATTCAGGATAAAGTTTCAGAAAAAAAGGATTGTTTCCCTCCTCCCCCCTTTTGAATAGGGAAATAAAAATAATTTGGCAGAAGAGCTCAATCACATGGGGATGCAACAGCTTACAGATTTTCTCCCCTGAATTACCAAGTGAACACAAATTTTGGCACATGCATTCCACAGAGTCTGTTAGTAGGACATGAAAACCCCAGCTTTTCCTGTAGCTGCACAAAGTAATGTGTGTGTCTCCCTTGTTAAGATCATCCTTGGAAGTGGTGCCTCTGAAGGTACAGATTGTGCCATACCTTTTGTCCGAACAGTGAATCAGGTCTCCAGCCCATTTGAGAACATACCTTTCAAACACAGCTTTCTGATTTATCATATTACTGTCCTGCCCCGTAAACTTCTTAAGGCTTTGAAGAGGGATTTTTTGCACCAGAAAGACTTTATTTACCAGTACATGTTTGTCAGTACATGTTCTTCACAAGATTTGGGACTGAAAAGGATATTCTTCCAAACATAAAAAGATGGAGTATCACAATAGCATTGCCATCAGTAGCAAAAATGAATCAGAAATGGCTTTAGTACCTCTAACTTCCAAAGCTCTTCATATTCCTTCTTAAATAGCTGGAACCAGCAGCCAGACAATGGACTTACTTTCTAGAAACCCACATTTTCTTAAAGTGAAGTCACAGTAACATGCTAATAATGTTAGCACTGGCATCTGACCTCACTGCAGAATTAAGCTGGATGTGGGTTATGAAAGAGGTACTTTTAATGGGAACACTTAGGAACAGTCAGTCTCAACACTGTCAAAATGACCAAGTGAACATTGCCTGATACACTCTTCATTCTGCAAAACCTGACTTTTTGCAGAAGTATTGGCAACATTCATGTTTAAAACTTGGCAGAAAATAAATGTTTCTTAATTTTTATCCTAGAAGTGATTTTCAAACAGAAAGCTTAAAAAATTCAAAACAGAACAACCTGCTGATACTGCTGTTCACAACTATGCTGGTGGCTCCATTCAAAACTCAACCAGTACCCATCAGGGTTTTAAATATTGGCCAGGAAATTGAAAATTCAATTGCTTCACTACAGTAAGTCTCTCAAAATAATTTCATACCACCTTTTGATGATCACTGGTAAAGAGAAAAGTATCTGTGCTTTCTAATTGAGAGGAGAAACATACTACCTTCCTCCCACCCCCACCCCCACCCCCCCATCAATAAGCAGCCAGTTGCTTCCTAGTTTTGGCTTTGGCAATGAATATTATGTACAGACTTCACGAACAAGGTAAGTAGGGTTCTTCCATGGTGTTCTCCTACCTGTTTTAATTTCAGTCTGAGCTAGTCCTGTCACTGTTACTGAACCATGCACTGGAACCTGGAATAGATTTGGTAGCCAAAGATCACCACACCAGTTTCATACACCTGTATTTTTACCATAACCCAGTGAGTCAAACATATTCCCACACCTGTATTTTTACCATACTGCAGTGAGTCAAGCACAGGCCTACCTACCCCTGTCAACAGCCCAATAATCTGTTTGGTGGACTCCTTAGACTTTTACAACCACCATCTGCTAGTGTCTGAAATACCCACACTGCAACAACAAAGAGCTTTGCTTTTAATTTTCCTAGGGAAAGGCTCCTGAGCCTTCTCACAAACACTGAGCTTATCCTCTATCTCTGTGCCAGTTTGTTAGCATTAGTTCCATCTGATCTGAAAAGAAATGCACTCCAACAAATGATGACTTAAGTAAAATTTCTGCATGTATTATGTCAGTTACAGTTATGCAATGGCCAAGTATTAGTAAATTTGTAGCTAATATTAAAACTCTGGAAAAAACAGCAACAAACAGTTCCATGGCACATACCATTCTTACCATGGGAATAATGCTTACCCTTTGTCCAAAGGGACAGTGGAAACAAGTATAAATATAGAAACTGTCTCAAAACTGCAAATCTAAGCCTATGTTAATGCTCTAAACTGTCACCGACTTTCACTAAAATTATTCAGATCCAAACATAAGCAATGATTTAGGACGTCAATTTATAACATAATGCTGGTGACCCTGTACCAGTCAGGCTGGATTGGTTTCTGTCCACAAAGCAAACTACAGAGTGGCAATATTTTATCAGTGGTCTTGCAAGACCACATAGTAGGTAAATGGTGGGGTTTTTTAAGATATACATATACATTTCCCCAAATTCAACTGTGGCTGAGTATTCCTCTGTAGTTTTCAATAATTTTTAAGCAAATAAATATCAAGCCCTTTCTGTTTGGATGCTTTGCTTTGTTTTTCCAGCCTGAATGAGTCTACAGATACTTTCTTAGTTATACAAGGCCAATGTTTCACTTTGCAAACATTGAGGATGAAGGAACACTTGAAGCTTCAGCACCAGAAGGAAAACGAGGAGAGTGCAGAGGGTAGCTCCATTCGGAAGCACAGAGCTATAACAATTACTGTTCCAGTTTGTTACAAGTAGCTCAAAGATTTTTATTCTAAGCAGACCCATTGTTCCTGACAATCGAAGTCATTCTTATGTGGGATCACACCTTCAACACCCTTGAGCTAATACAGTTTGTAATCTTGCAGAACAGCAACACAAACCAGTTCCCCATAAGCACTGGAGAGATCAGAATACTGGCAATCTCTTGCAAAATGTCATCCAAGTTTATTCAAACCTTCACCTACTTCCTTAGAAAAAGGAGTCTGTCAGGTATGGAGTTTGTTCCTGTGATTGTTTTGTTGCTGGAGTGCTGAGTTCTTGACCTAAGGTTTTATTTATGATTGAGGCTGGATGAGAGTAGGGAGAGGAGCACCGTAATATTAGCAGATTAATTAATGTTACTCACGATGACACTCATGGCTTTCCCTGTTTGTCCCCCATCTCTCCTTACTATCCTCATCTTGCTGCCTTTTTCTTTTTTTTTCCAGAGTGTTATCAACAGAGTTGTGAAAGTTCATTCTTTCAAGAGAACAACATTGCTGATTTCCTCTTAAGTCTTTGCTTCCATAGGAAGCAGATACCTGGCAGATTTGCAAGGGAATGCTAAATCAACTATGGAAGTTCTGCACTGTTGTTTGTTTCTGAGAAAGTCGTAGAAGTTCTTCTCTAATTGCTTTGATAAGAGAGGCTGAAGAGTGACCTGGCTGGAGGTCCTCAGTGGAACTGGTGGTGTAGCAAAGGCCCTGGCCCTGAAGGCTGTTGTGTGGAAGCTGCGCAGGGGGTGCCGAAGGCTGCCTGGCTGAAGTCCTCGGCATCTGGAATACTGGTGAGGAGGAATATTCTTGGTGTCCATGCGTATGCGTCTGGAAAAAGGTAGAAAGTGTTATTGTACTTTCTGAACAAGCATGCTGATCCCAGAAAAGACAAGAAAGCAAAAAGGCAAAGGACAGAGGGAAAGCAGCATGGAGATGCTTCTATCTGCTGCCACTGTTCTTCTCTTGTACGAATGAATGATTCCTCTAATGGAGCACAAAACAACAAGCATACATAAAATGGCTGGACTGCCTCAAATTCAGGGATTTTAAGAATCTCTTTGAGCATCTAATAAAAAGCCTGTCTCCTTTCTAATCTATTATATGTTTAGAAACTGAAGGAGAAGGAGGTGGGAAGAAAAACTACAGAACTGGCAGTCAACGGAACTGGCTTCTCTTTCCTTGCTTTTCCATCAACTTCCTAAAAGACAGAAAGCAAATCACACTCTTCTCAGCTGTTATTTCTCTATACTATAATCTATACATAGTGATACTATTACTTTCAACTCCCCCTTCTCTGCCTGGGTAGTCTGTTCAGACTGTACACTTGTGCGAACACTTTGACTGACCAGTGCCCAGGAAAACATGGTCAACAGAAGAAGCAACAGGAGAAAACTACTCAAACCGGAAAGCTTAGATTTTTCTATACTCATCAGCTCCTTTACATATCTGAGAAACACTATCCCAGTTTAGGGACAATAATTGTTTCAGGCTAGAAAGGGTTAATTCTGCATTTGTTCAGAAACATATTTTTAAACAAAACAAGATAGAAACAAAACAGAAGCCTAGGTTTATGTGCTTGATTTTACTGTACACCAGATGACTGCATTGCCTCCCAGTATAGACACACAAACGAGGTATGTCTTGAAAATCTAACTTCCAGCTGCCATCCCTAAAGCAAGCGCTTCCTCCTGCCTCACGTAGCTGAAGGCCAAGAGACATCCAGAAGTAAACACTAGACACAAAAGACTTGAACACACCCTGCTCAAAGCTCAACTTGGAGGAAAGCAGCATAATCCCCTTTCAAAGGGTCTGCCCTGAGGATGAGCAGCAGCCAGCCACGGCAAGTTCAGATCACTGTTCCACATTTTAGTGAGCACTAACTTTCTCTGTGGATAAGCCTTAAGTAGTAGCAGAGAGAGCAATCTGATGAGGGGAAAAAAGGACAAGGTCAGCCAGAAGAGGATTTGAGGGTGAGGCAGAGAGGAATGAAAGGATTACAGAGCAGAGCCTGGGCAGGATATGGGGACCCTAGAGCGGCCATGGCAGTGTTGTGCAGGGAACACAGAAATGCATGAGAGTATGTTCCTTAACATCACTCATAATATCAAGGAACAGAATTGAAGCCATTCTGTATAAATTAGGATTAATAACAGATTCTGACTCTCTTGCACAGCTCATGTAGGTATGCCAGAGGAAAAAGAAAAACAAGAGGGAATGTGGGGCCTCTCAGGAGGTCACCTGGTTACTGAGGATATGAAGAAGACTGAAATACTCGATGACTTTTGTTGCTTCAGTCTTCCCTGGTAACCACTTGAGCCATACCACCCAAGTCACAGAAGACACTGGATCAGTCTGGGAGAGTGAAGAACCACTCAGGGTAGGAGCAATTGGTTCCAGGAACACCTAGAGAACCTGCAGGTGCACAAGACCATAGGACCTGATGAGCTACGTCCACAGGCCCTGAAGGAACTGGCAGCTGAAGTTGCTAAGCCACTAGCTATCAAATTTGAGAAATCACAGCAGTCTGGAGAAGTTCCCACAGATTGGAAAAGGTGAAACATAGCCCTTATTTTTAAAAAGGGAAGCAAAGAAAAGTCAGAGAACTACAGACCAGTCAGCCTCACCTCTGTGCCAAGTAAAATCATGGAGCAGATCCTCCTGGTACCTGTATTAAGGCACATGATAAATAATGAGGTGAACAGTGACGGCCAAAACGGCTTCACTAAGAGCAAATCATGCTTGACTAAACTTGGTGGCCTTCTATGACAGAGTTACAACTCTGGTCAATATGGGAAGAGCAACTGATAATCTACCTAGACTTGTGCAAAGCATTTGACACTGTCCCACGTGACATCCTTGTCTTTAAGATGGAATGATATGGACATGATGGATGGACCACCCCATGGAAAAGGAACTGGCTAGAAGATTGCACTCAAAGAATTGTGATCAATGGCTTGATGTCTAGGTGGAGACCAGTGACAAGGGGAATTCCTCAGGGATCTGTTCTGGGTCCAGTGCTGGTCAACATCTTTGTCAGTGACATGGACAATGGCATCAAGTGCACCCTCAGCAAATTTGCTGATGACACTATGTGGTGCAGTGGACTCACTTGGGGGAAGGGATGCCATCCAGAGAAGGCTTGAGAAATGAGAAAGTGCAAACTGCATGAGGTTCAACAAGTCAAAGTACAAGGTCCTGCACCAGGGCTGGGCCAATCGCAGGCACAATTACAGACTGGGTGCAGAGTGGGTTGAGAGTAACCCTGAAGAAAAGGACTGGGGGGTGTTGATTAATGAGAAGCTCAACATGAGCCTGCAGTGAGCTCATGCAGCTCAGAAGGCTATATCCTATGATGTATCAAAAGCAGTGTGGCCAGCAGATCAAAAGAGGTGATTCTCCTCCATTACTCTGCTCTTGTGAGACCCCGCTTCGAGTACTGCCTCCAGTTCTGGTGTCCTCACCATAAGAGGGACATAGATCTGTTAGAATGTGTCTAGAGGAGGTCCACAAAGATGATTCAGTGGATGGAGCACCTCTGCTATAAGGATAGGCTGAGGGGCCTGGGATTGTGGAGAGGAAAGGGAAAAGAGAGGGAGAGGGGAGGGAAAAGAGAAGACTCTGGGAGGACCTTATAACTGCCTTTCAATATCTGAAGGGATCCTACAGGAAGGCTAAAAGTCTCTTCTTCACAAGAGTGTCCATTGACAGGAGGAGGGGAAGTAGTTTTAAACTCAGGGAAAATAGGTTTAGATTAGACATGAGAAAAAAGTTCTTCAGTACGAGGGTGGGAAAGCTTTGAAATAGAGGGGTTTTAGATGTCCCCTCCTTGGAGGTGTTCAAGGCCAGGCTGGATGAGACCTTGAGCAACCTGGTCTAATTGAGAGGCATTCCTGCCCATGGCAGGGCAACTGGGTTAGATGATCTGTAAGGTTCCTTCCAGCCTGAGCCATTCTATGATTTACAGCACTCATCATTCATGCAGTTAATTTGGGAACAGAGATTAAGAGAAGAGGCTTTTATTAAAGAATGATAGGTAAAGAAGTCTTCCAAGTAACATCCTGTCTTACTACTTAGAAAAGGGAGACAGTTTTAATATCAGAAGGGAATGAATGGGTCTCTTGATTGTTCAGAATTATTCATTTGGCAGTGAAACCTGAAACTAATTCATACATGCAGTCTAAAGTTAGCAAACCTGACAAGTACTCTGGGCTTATAGAAGTGACATAAAAAACAAATATTAAAAGCAAAGATTCCTTGACATGAGTCTTAACAGCAGCCTAAATTATATTCAAGTTCCTTCCACATTAAAATACATTGTGATTCAGCTCCTGTCTCATACAGCACTGAATGAACACAACAAGAATGGCTTCTTAGTGAAAGTTAGAACACTGATGATGCAGTGGCTGGGTTTTTAACATTAAGGCTATCCAAATTTTCTTACATATCTCAGAAAAACATAAGTGTGTATTCCTGTGATCTCATATATAATATCAGAATTAAACTGGTCTGAGAACTTTCAGAACCAGACTGATATAGAAGCCTAACTTACACTATAACGGCAAAATAAAGGGAATAAAAAGTTGAAATTATTTTTGCCTTTTTTTTTGCTTTTTTATGTCTTCACTAACAGAAATACATATCAAT